>JASANE010019688.1:0-34853 GCA_030248225.1 Trileptium ribeirensis | reverse complement strand
GGCGTAGTTGTTTGTTTTGAAGAACAGAAAGGGGATGCGGTTTGGTGGCTGTTAGTATCGCTCTAGGGGAGTTTCCCGTGGATTGACCTTGCGCGTAGGCTAAAAAGAGTAGCTACGTGATTTGGCAAAAACGAGCTCGGTTGTTGCATCGGTGCTTGCTGTTGTGTCAGACGTCGGTGACGTTGCGACAGGTTCGTCTGACAGGACGAATGTAGGTTTCGCGCGATCCAACGAGATCGTTTCGGAAGCTCTTGCTTTGTCGACTTGGACTGTCTTGTCGGTACGTGATAAGACTTTATACGGACCATCATAGCGCGGTTCCAGCGAGTGCTTGATTGTGTCGCGACAAATCTATACGTAATCGCAAATCGCAAGATCTTTAGGCAGGTACGTGCCTATGCTGGTATAATGGCTGCGATACGGCGGTGCCATTTGCGTAATTGCTTGGTGCAACTTCTCGGCAAAGTTCGACACTGTTTGCGGTCTGGATGTGTTGCTGTCGAAGTATAATCATGGGAGTGCCACGTGTAATCCAAATGTGAGATACGTTGGGGGAAAACCTGAATCATTGATCGCATTTCGGATCCCCAACATTACGAACGGTAAGTGCTGTAGTCATTTATTGTCGCGGCATCGAGAGCGAAGACTTGCCGTAAGCGTCCTGTGGAAAAGTTCAACTAAACCGTTGCAAGCAGAATGGTAAGCTGTTGTCCTGCGTCGCTTGATCCCTAGCAACTTTATTAGCTCGCTCCGTAGGCTGGATTCAAATTCTGTGTCACGGTCGGTGACAATAATCTTCGGAACACCGAAGCGACTGATCCAACCTTCAGTGAAGGCTTGCGCTACAGTAGTTGTGGCCATGTCTCACAGGAATTACTGCACACCAGGATACGTTGGGAATATAGGTTGTATTAGTGGTTTTTGTTAAATTTCGCTCAAGCTAAACATTGGGTCCACCGAGAATAGAACTCCGGGCCTTCCGCGTGCGCAGCAGACGTGCTAACCACTACACCATGGACCCGCTTGGAACGGTTTGTATGTTGTGATCATATTCTGACTAGCGAATTGACGTTTCGCTAGCATTGATTTATAATTATGTGATCACTACAAAACCCCTGCGGCCAGCTGCGGAGCAGGCATTTTTGCTCGTTGCTGTTTGCATAGACTGATCTGCACGGGGATCATGTCGGATTCACCAATATTGGAATGTTTCGAGTGATTTAAAAGTTTACTCCGAAAACAACCAAGTATATCAGACGACAATCACTGTTTTAATAACGTCAATTAATCAACCAATACAAATTGATTCCGTGCCTGATGAACTAGTAACTGATCACTGGATCGACAATCTCCACCAATCATTCCAGCGTCAGAAATGTTATATCCATTGCGCAAAAACAGAATTGTACAGATACACAGGAATTAAATCGACACAATTAGTCGCTACATATCGTATGCAATAATAAATAATATTATTCAAAAGCTTCTCTATGATGTTAAGACAGTGCCGGATTTCCATCTAGGGGGGGCCTACGCAGAACTCGGCCGGGGGGGGGGGCTTGTAGACTAATAAGATAATAGCCCCTGTAGCTTGACACAATATGATGGATACATGTATTGAGTCACTGTTGAAACGTCCCCGTAAGAAAGCAATGCAAAATTTAGCCGTACTGACCTGACAATGAGAATAAGAATAACAATGACAATGACGCAACAAATTTTCTAGGCATAGTGGTGATAGTGATAGTAAGTAAGTATAATTAAAAATTATAGACTATCGTGTAAAGTGTAACGTCTGAAGCGAGAAACAGAAGACATAATGCATATATATATGGTAACATGGTCACTGTTATGCTTCAGGCTTCTGAGCCGGGGGCCCCCTAAACCGGGGGGCCCTACGCAGCTGCGTACCCTGCGTACTGGTAAATCCGGCCCTGTGTTAAGATTACATACTGCTAAGGCTAGCCGTGATCTTATTAGTACAATGTTAGTTATGTTTTTATATATGTTGTATGGCCTAGATGTGATTGACATAATTTGTACTGCATGTATATGTTTGTAGATATGAGCAGAAAAAAGCATGCTTCGCGTGAGCAATTTAAAGCGTTATGCGGCGTTCACGTTATAATGTTCCCGCTATTTGGAACTTTTGGCCCCTTGTGGTCGCGACCATACCGTATAGACAGTCAGGATGACACCCATACTGTAAACCAATTATCGAGGATGTACGACACACCCCTAGCTACTACATTTATGCTTTATGGTGTCGTACAAACCATTAGTTACCAATTTGGTGCGAATTAACTATAACGGACACATTCTGTACCTAATGCGGTTTATTGGTCTGTAGTTTTTTCTAAGTTCTCGATATTGCTATCTAGGCCATATGAAGGTTCATGAAATAATGCCGCATACTGGCAATAAAACTCCAAGAAGACACGGTGTGGCTGACACTGTGGAGAAGTGACAATACCCCTAGCTAGCTACCTTTTGTAAAAAATTTATAAAAAACATGGTGTTGTCTAAGACACCCTGTTGTCGACAAAACGTAGGGCACATTATAACTTGAACGCCGCATTAATTAAATGAAATATTTCTTGCCAATCATATCAATTATCATTTTAGCGTGCGGCTGATTTCATAACTTAAGAATAGCATTTCTAATTACGGACTGCGGCGTTGCAGCAAATATAAATGGTCTGCAAAGAAACTTGTACAAAATTAAGATGCCATGCACATATTTTAGCTGATACTTGCAAAGTGAAAAAAGTTGACCAAAAAATTGTCACAAAACAAAACAGAAAAAAATTGATTTTTAACTGTTTTTGTATTTTTGTACAAAAAGTAAATCAGTTTCTTTCTTAGTCCTTTACCTCTCACAGATGTCCCATAACAACCAATTACGTTTCGAAGCCGTGCACTAATAAAATTCGTCATGTAATATACGATTGTTCATATGTTATTGTTGCCATGCTTTGCGAAGAATCTTAAAGACCCGAGCCATAGTTCCCAAATAGCTCAATAAGGCAGTTGCTGTGAATTCCCCTTGATCGCTCCGTGTTCAATACCTCGTAGCTACATATTGTAGTTCATCGATACATTCATTACAAAATAATTCAGGACATAGAGGTTAATACGTTAATATTAACGTAATTGAATTGCGAATGACAAAATTAAGTTTATTCACGGCATATATGATTATAAGTGCACCAAAGTAGAATTTATGAAATTTGACGATGTAATGGCTATCCACGGTTTGGAGTAAAGGCATTTTTGCAAATCACATTGGAAGCTACGCTAGAACTGTCGTAGTTGACAAACATACCATAGCTTGAAAATGATTACCCATAACCAAATAAATTATTGGACGATAAAGCGAACAATTTCCATTTCTTAAGTAAAACTGACGTTGCGACATATGCACTCGCAATAGCAATAAGAGATTGCCGCAATAAAATGAACACACAAGGAAGAGATAATCAAGGGCCACTGTGCACGCTCACTGAAATTTTTTTTAATTTTGTATACGTAAATATAACAAAAACTGACGTTGCGACATATGCACTCGCAATAGCAATAAGAGATTGCCGCAATAAAATGAACACATAAGGAGAAGATAATCAAGGGCCACTGGGCACGCTCACTGAAATTTTATTTTTAATTTTGTATACGTAAATATAGCAAAAACTGACGTTGCGACATATGCACTCGCAATAGCAATAAGAGATTGCCGCAATAAAATGAACACATAAGGAGGAGATAATCAAGGGCCACTTGGCACGCTCACTGAAATTTTATTTTTAATTTTGTATACGTAAATATAGCAAAAACTGACGTTGCGACATATGCACTCGCAATAGCAATAAGAGATTGCCGCAATAAAATGAACACATAAGGAGGAGATAATCAAGGGCCACTGGGCACGCTCACTGAAATTTTATTTTTAATTTTGTATACGTAAATATAGCAAAAACTGACGTTGCGACATATGCACTCGCAATAGCAATAAGAGATTGCCGCAATAAAATGAACACATAAGGAGGAGATAATCAAGGGCCACTTGGCACGCTCACTGAAATTTTATTTTTAATTTTGTATACGTAAATATAGCAAAAACTGACGTTGCGACATATGCACTCGCAATAGCAATAAGAGATTGCCGCAATAAAATGAACACATAAGGAGGAGATACTCAAGGGCCACTGGGCACGCTCACTGAAATTTTAATTTTGTATACGTAAATATAGCAAAAACTGACGTTGCGACATATGCACTCGCAATAGCAATAAGAGATTGCCGCAATAAAATGAACACATAAGGAGGAGATAATCAAGGGAATCTGGGCACGCTCACTGAAATTTTATTTTTAATTTTGTATACGTAAATATAGCAAAAACTGACGTTGCGACATATGCACTCGCAATAGCAATAAGAGATTGCCGCAATAAAATGAACACATAAGGAGGAGATACTCAAGGGCCACTGGGCACGCTCACTGAAATTTTAATTTTGTATACGTAAATATAGCACTTATGTCCGTCTCTTCCAACTCACGCAGTAGCATCTGGCGAATTAATTGTTGCAGTGACATGGGTTTCAAACGTTATATTTGTATGTAAACATTCTATATCTAGATTTCTTGGTAGCTTACTGAATTTGAAATTGAGACTGTTCGAAGCTAGGACATGTTCAGTTTTTTTACAAATGATCAATATTAGAGAACTTATAGTCGAGTTCTCTTAAATCTTAGTTTCATTAAAGTATTATTTTTAAAATTGTTTTTAATCCGTAACTCGTTTAAGAATCAAATCTTTTAGTATTCAGTCAGTGAATATTTATAGTGAAAGTATCGCGACACTAAGGCAAACAGTTTATAAATTTCTGTTCTTTTCTAAACTACTTCGTCTATATTTGGCAATCTAGGGTAATGTGTGTAAGAATTATTATTGGACAGAAATGTTTTTAAAAAAATCAGTTCTTTTCTAAACTACTTCGTCTATATTTGGCAATCTAGGGTAATGTGTGTAAGAATTATTATTGGACAGAAATGTTTTTAAAAAAATCAGTTCTTTTCTAAACTACTTCGTCTATATTTGGCAATCTAGGGTTATGTGTGTAAGAATTATTATTGGACAGAAATGTTTTAAAAAAAATCAGTACTTTTCTAAACTACTTCGTCTATATTTGGCAATCTAGGGTAATGTGTGTAAGAATTATTATTGGACAGAAATGTTTAAAAAAAATCAGTTCTTTTCTAAACTACTTCGTCTATATTTGGCAATCTAGGGTAATGTGTGTAAGAATTATTATTGGACAGAAATGTTTTTTAAAAAATTCAGTCCTTTTCTAAACTACTTCGTCTATATTTGGCAATCTAGGGTAATGTGTGTAAGAATTATAGTTGGACAGAAATGTTTTTGAAAAAATTCAGTTCTTTTCTGAACTACTTCGTCTATATTTGGCAATCTAGGGTAATGTGTGTAATAATTATTGTTGGACAGAAATGTTTTTGAAAAAATTCAGTTCTTTTCTGAACTACTTCGTCTATATTTGGCAATCTACTGTTATGTGTGTAAGAATTATTATTGGACAGAAATGTTTTAAAAAAATTTCAGTTCTTTTCTAAACTACGTCGTCTATATTTGGCAATCTACGGTTATGTGCGTAAGAATTATTGTTGGACAGAAATGTCTTAACAATTTGTATCAAAATTTATTTTACTCATATGTTTTACGTCATATTTCTGTTCTGAATACTTGTGTCATTAAAAATGTTGTGGCATTATGTGCTATTATATATGCTTGATCCATTTAGAGATGTTCCTCGCCAAAGGAACATCGCAAATCGAGCGGACAAAAACGCACGTGCAAACGCAAGCCATGTGACACACTGGGTTAATGTATTAACACGTCACTTCGCAATGTAAGCTGTTACAAATGTATGCCTTTCTACATTAATGAGTTAACATGTGTAGTTGAGCCACGCAAACATGGCAAAATGAAGAGACGTGCTGCACCTCAGTTTATTACGTATTTTTCGTTTACATGTGCGTTGGTGTTCGATAGTTTTGCAAAGATTCTTATGATCAAGTGTAACTTCTACGCAGAAGTTTATCTGCAGTGTCTATGAAAAACGACCCGCTTTCATTTTGTCGCAGAGTGTAACTGCTACGCCGCAGTTCATCTAGAGTGTCAACGAAACACGATCTGAGGTGATTTTGTCGCACAGTGTAAACTGCTATGCCGCAATTCATCTATAATTTCAATGAAAAACGATCTGCTTTCATTTTGTGGCACAGTGTAACTGCTACACCGCAGTTCATCTAGGGTGTTTATGAAAAACGATCCGTTTTCGTTTTGTGGCACAATGTACCTGCTACACCGCAGTTCATCCAGTGTGTCTACGAAAAACGATCCACGTTCATTTTTCCCACTGTATAACTGCTACGCCGCAGTTCATCTAGAGTTTCTACGAAAAACAATTTTGTCGCACCGAATCTTTTTGTTCAACGCTACATAACATACGGATTAATGCGTTTGATATTGAATGGTAAATTACTTTTGCCAAACCACAAGAATGTGTGAAACTGTAACGTTAGTCTTTATGTTGCATAGCGACACAGTTTGCCTGTGACAGGAAGCGATAATGTGATGTCTCCCCTTACCCAAAATCAGATCCATTACAATAATATGCGATAGCCTATATATTACACCCACTCCCTTTTAAAGTTCTGGATACGCCAAATTAAAATCTAATGGAACTTTCTGCATGAACGCCCAATTGTTAAACACTGTATATACATTACTGCTCTAGAGATGACATGACATACCTACAGCAATAATTTGCGATAGCCTATATATTACACCCACTCCCTTTTAAAGTTCTGGATACGCCAAATTAAAATCTAATGGAACTTTCTGCATGAACGCCCAATTGCTAAAAACTATATATACATACTGCTCTAGAGATGACATGACATATCTACAGAAAGTATTGTAGATATGTGTAAAATGCAATTTGTGTCACACTTCAAATATTTAAACACATGCGTGGAGGAGATTTTAAACTCAAATATCAACAAGTTGTTTGGTGGATCGCTTGAGTTAATAATATCAATACAGGGTAAAAAATGTCATGACACATAAGTGCTATGTATATTCAAACAAAATCCGAGAACAGTGTCACAGCCATACTGCTATTAATGAAAAGAGGAGCCAAATCCACCTCTAGCTGCAGCTAAACAATTAGCAATATGGAAATAAATTGTTGTTTTTGTACATTTTTAGTTACTATTTCTAATTTTTCAATGCAATATGATTTGAAATAAATTTCAGTGAAACCTTTAATCAAATTTAACATTAATTTAATTAGATTTATACTTAGTTCCCTTCGGATATATCTTTATTGAGGAAGTTACGCTATGCCATACATAAAAACATATTTAATAGATACTGAAATTACTGGTTATGCTTTTTTTATGTAATAGTTTTTCGTATGCTTAATAAACGTTGGAACGAACGATAGACAGTGTTAAATATTTATATACTAAAACAGCAATGTTTGTAATTACGAATCCTTGTATTAAAGACAGAAAGAATTGTCGTATATAATGCGGGATTCACGTTATACTGTCCCCACCACTTGGAACATATGTACCCAACACAGTGGCAGGCACACCGTAGACTACAGGATGTCAGACACCCCTGTTTTTGAATAAAGTTTCAAATAAATTTCAAACAAACCTAGCTAATAGTTTGGCTTATTTCAGACGGTGTCAATGAACTGTCGTTGCTTTTTCGTTTTGCTGAGGGTTTCCGCCATCCCGTGGGGTCATTTTACATAGGGCCTACGGGATATCCTAGAAGCACCGCATCGGCAAGCATAAAACACCGAAATACTACATTGCCAAAATGAGGTATCTAGGGGTGTGCCCGACACCCTCATATTTTGTTATATGGTGTGGGTGTCACTGTCACCGCCTTTAGGGTATAGTCTACACTACAGGGGGACAAAAGTTCCAACTGTTGGGGACATTATTACGTGAATACCGCATAAATTTAGGAAATTAAAATTCAGGCGACTATAAAATAAAGATAAAATCAAGAATTATCGCGGTCAATTAGCAACGACACGTGGAATACGTTAACTGTAATAATATAATTGTAAATACAAATAATATAACGTTTATAACATAAAGTAAAATAAAATATGTTTATATATTATTACTGCATATTATTACGAACGTATAGTTTAGTGTTTTCTTATACAGTCAAAACCAATAAACAATTCAATATCATGTCAAGATAGACTATCTCGAAGCTTGGCAACAGCAGTTGCATGGCAACGATGGCAGTATTAATGGAGTTAACTGCCGGGTTGTTAGGCTTGTTTTATCTATATTATTAGTTATATTTCTATCTCTCGTTAGATTTGAAAAAAAAATGACCCTTCCATGGACCCTTTCATGCCGAATTAATTTTTGTGTAGCGTGCATTGTTCGACAAACTGATACCGCGCTAGGGATCGAACGAATACTGTTTTCACGAGCGAAAGCTGGCTACTGAACCAAACCTACTATACCAACTGAACTATCTGGGAACCGCTGATCGGCTCCTCAGGAAGCCTGACAAAGCGTCTGAATAACAACGCACGTGTGAACAAACACCACACAACGATGCTAATGTATGTGCATGAAATGCATCTGAAAGGGTTAACACAGTGGTTAAAAGTTTTGTCAAAACGCGGAATGTTGTGCTACTAAAGTAGCCTACGGGACCGAATGCCTTGTCTAAAATTAGTAATGTTAACAACACCCTGGAGAAACAATTTTGTGATCTCTTTTTATTTTATAGCCAAATCAAGTTCGCCAAACTTGGTCTATGGTTTTTCAAGCAAATAATATTTTTGGTTTTTTTATCTTGATAGAATTTTTCGTTTTCTACACGATTAGCAAAAAAGAATGTTTCGTTTTAAGGCCCCTAAATATTTCAACCCTCAATGTTGTGAAATATAATTTTTGATTGATTAAGCTGTTTCTTCGTACAACGGACCGGTTTACCTGGACGAAATTCAGCAGTAAAACTTTTTCATTCATCGTTTCAACGATCAGCTGCGACCAGATTGGTATATTTACTTATGCGCGACTAAACTTAAAGTGACGCCACCAACCATGCTACTTTGTAATTTTGCATAAAAAATTGTTATGAAACTTTTTTGGTCAATTGAAATTCGGCGTAAAACTGTTAGCGAACACAGCGCTCGCGATTGAAATCTAACCATTTTGCGTTCCCGAAAATGCAAGTAAAATTACCCAAATTTTGAGAACGGAAATTTGTGGAATTTGAATTAAACCGGTTTTGTTCGCGAGATCTTAACTATAGCGGCGATTTGATTGTGACGTCACTTTTGCATTAAATTTGTTCGCGACAACTGCATAATTCAAATTTAGATGATTACGCGTTAGGGAACCGCATTTCTGCAAATAAAACGCCGAAATTCTGTTCAAACACATGGTTTAATTTCTGGAACTCGAAATGGATTTTGCCAATTTCCAGTTAGAGTAAGACAGAATGAAATTCAGCCTTTTTTCTTAACAAGGGATTGTGATTCAATATCAGTAATTACAAAATAGGATGGTTGGCGGGGTCACCTTAAGTTTACTCATGCATGTGTCAAGAGAAGATTCTTGTGCCCAGCATCTAACCGTCCGCGTTCGCCTTTTCACCAACAACAGTTTGAGGTCCATTCCAAGCTATCTGTGAACAACGACTGTAATGAACAAAAAACAATGAATGTAAATGAGCATTTTACATTCATCGACTTGAGTTTCTAGTCACCTTGTTGTGCGCTTGCGCTTTTCAATCATTGAGCCTTGACTTTTTGTTTAAACTAGTCCCACGACTATTACCTATTGCCTCAAAACTTCTGTAAATTCGTCTTACAGTTTCATATTAACTTTTCAGGTTTGATTATAAATGAAAATTATTAAATTTTGTTTATGGATAGTTTTAGACCTTATTGATGATATGCCGCATTGACTGCAGACAAAATCTCAGTTTTTTCTTCTTAAATGTAGTTTGAGTTTAGTGTACTAATGTTATATGTCATTCATTTCCGGTTTATATTAAATGTTAGAAAAGATGGATGAATTGTACGAAACGGGGGTAGTACTATTGATAAGAGTTAAATGTTCGAAATTAACATTATTAGGCGAATTGAATTAGTTGTGCGAAATTGTACAGTGGCGGTTGACAAATGAACTGTTAGAAATTTTCCCATTGCACAAATGAACTAATTAACTGTACGAAATTGTCCGGTTTTCGCTGAAAATTGAAATGATAGAAAATTTCCCATTTCATAAATTAGTTCCCATTACATAAGTTTTGTCGCAAGTTGTTCCTTTTGCTCGCTTTCCTACTTCTGATTTATTTGAAATAGGCTCGGAATTATTCATGCAGAAGTGGGGCTACTCAGACTCTGAAACTGTTAACACGTTCATCGAATATTTTTCGTCGCAGTGGCTAAACCGCTTGCCCAACTAGTATGAAGGCGCGGCAACATTAAAACCTTCTACAAACAATGGTGTAGAGTCTTTGAATGCCAAGATAAAAAGGCAAAACACTCTTCACCAGCGCATGAATTTTGGACAATTTCTTTCTGAGGCGGAGAAATTCCTTCACAAGTGGTCCGAGAAAAGCCTCAATGACGGCTTTGCTATAACTCCTGACTATAATAGTAATAGTTTGATTACTGCTGCGGGTTTATGGCTGGGATCTTCCTCCGCTTCAAGCGTGTTTTCTTTGTGTGACGACACATTCATCATCCCAAGCAACAGCCATATTATGTCTTTAGACCGCTGGTACAACCTGTTTTGCAGCGGGAATTTTGCAGATTTCAACGAATTTAATGCTTTTGTTAAATCTAACTACTTCGAGTATTTGGATCGGACTTCCGGTTTGTGGTATTGTTCATGCGTGCAATGCCAAAAACGATATGTCTGCAAACACGTTGTTGGACTTATGGTCAAGTATTATGCTCACCGACTGCCTGCCTCCATGAATACCAAGCGAACCCGTGGACGACCAAAAAGAATTGGTACCGCTTTATCGCGGCAATAACTATCACAATGTAAGTTGAAATTTCACACTTGGTAATTTGTCTAAAAATTAAGCAGTGTTGCTGATGGTTACTTTATTTTCGTACAAATTATCCATTTTCATTCTTGTGTGCATTTTTGTACATTTCATTCGTTTAATATTAGGCTGCCTTTTCGTACAATTCATCATTTACTGTTTACATTATCAATTTCGGACAGTTAATTCATTTCTTTCGTACACTTAATACAAACCCTTCATTTCAGCTCGTCTTCAAAAATTGACAGATGCTAAAATAAGCCAGATCAGGCAACCTGTACAAATGTTTCATATTAACTTTTCAGGTTTGATTATAAATGAAAATTATTAAATTTTGTTTATGGATAGTTTTAGACCCTATTGATGATATGCCGCATTGACTGCAGACAAAATCTCAGTTTTTTTCTTCTTAAATGTAATTTGAGTTTAGTGAACCAATGTTATATGTCACTCATTTCAACTCGTCTTCAAAAAATGAATGGCGCTCAAATAAGCCAGGTCAGGCAACCTGTACAAATGTTATTGAGTAAACTGGATTAAATCACTTACAAAACATTCCGCAGTTTAGAACAAACCGTAAACATAGTAAACAAGAAAAATCGCCGTATAAGCAAAGTCTTATACAAACGCAATACGGACTTACGGGTATTAGTGTATTGTAAACAACAACTAAAATCCATCAAAAATATTTTATTATAGATTATACAATTTAATATAGTGATATTAATATTATATTAATATTAATTATAATTAATAATATTTGTAAAAATAAATATTATATTAAAAGCAAAATATAAATCTGCGAACAATGCGACTCAAAGTCAGCGTTGGTCGTGAAGCGAAACATACGGATTTCGTTTGCGCGGTTGGCTGGCTCAATACGGACGAACTGGTTTCGTTCGGCGATGATCACAACATGTTGCGTTGGAGCCTTGTATCTGGTGAGTCGAACACTGTCGCTCGGCTACCAGACACCGTTTATCCTGTTAGCCTCCAACTCTACCCACAAGGAGGTGGTAACTCGACAAAGGGAGCTTCTTCCGGAGGAGGGGCCGGTGGTAGTGCAAGTGGTGTTGATGTTTTCGTCTTAGGATCGACTGATGGTGAGTTGCTTGTTTAAAATATAATAAGTTTTCGTTTATGTTTAGCGAACGGTACTGATTTTTTACTAAAATTTGTTTCTCAGATTTGTTGCTCATAAGTTAAGTTTTATGCTCCTATGGATGTAACATTGGTTACCAAGCACCAAATGTATTCAGATGCAACGCTTGAATGCGAGCAGATATGCAAAATTTCATAACAATATAACTTAATGTACGAAATAGAACCACATGCGTTATTCGTTTATAACGATCAAACTATGGATAACATTTGTGAATGCAATGTGTGTTACTGTTCCAACTTTTGCATCTAGTAATGTAGGGTTTAATTTCATGGTATATAAACGTTGATTTAACTAAATTAGCTATTATACCTCATGAGCTTAAATAATATCCGAGAATGCAATGTGTGCTACTGTTCCACTTATTACACCTAATATTGTAGTTTTTTATTTCATAGTATATAAACGCTGATTCAAATATGAAACTATATCAGCTATGATAGTTCCTGAGCTGATGAAGTAAATAGATTATAAATTATTTATAAGTTTATTTACTGCTTTACAATTGTTTTATTATTACTATAGGGAAATTCTATCTGATATCCAAAACTGGAAGAATTGAAAAATCAGTCGCTGCTCACAAAGGCGCTATTCTCAGAACGCGATGGAGTTCAGACGGCAACAGCTTACTCACAAGTACAAATGTTTCTAATTATTAAAATAAGGAAAGATAATATAGAATAATAAATAAATAAATATAAATAAATAGGAGAAGAATAAATCAAATCTAATAATATAAGGAAACAATTTTTTTTTGAAAAATCATTCGCTGCTCACAAAGGTGCTATTCTCAGAATGCGATGGAGTTCAGACGAGAACAGCTTACTCACAAGTACAAATGTTTCTAATTATTAAAATAAGGAAAGATAATATAGAATAATAAATAAATAAATATAAATAAATAGGAGAAGAATAAATCAAATCTAATAATATAAGGAAACAATTTTTTATGAAAACATGATCGCTGCTCACAAAGGTGCTATTCTCAGAACGCGATGGAGTTCAGACGTGAACAGCTTACTCACAAGTACAAATGTTTCTAATTATTAAAATAAGGAAATATAATATAGAATAATAAATAAATAAATATAAATAAATAGGAGAAACAAAATATAAGGGAAAAATTTTTTTTTGAAAAAATGTCGCTGCTCTGGCGTGATGTGGTTTGGTTTTTTTGATTTAGATAAATAAAATATTTTAGAATAAATCAAATCTAATAATATAAGGAAACAATTTTTTTTTGAAAAATCAGTCGCTGGGTTAATTGAGGCTTATCGGTATGGTAGATAGAGATATATAGATAATAAGAATGTAAGGGAATTTTGTAGATGCTCACAAAGGCGCTATTCTCAGAACGCGATGGAGTTCAGACGGGAACAGCTTACTCACAAGTACAAACGTTTCTAATTATTAAAATAAGGAAAGATAATATAGAATAATAAATAAATAAATATAAATAAATAGGAGAAGAATAAATCAAATCTAATAATATAAGGAAACAATTTTTTTTGAAAAATCATTCGCTGCTCACAAAGGCGCTATTCTCAGAACGCGATGGAGTTCAGACGGCAACAGCTTACTCACAAGTACAAATGTTTCTAATTATTAAAATAAGGAAAGATAATATAGAATAATAAATAAATAAATATAAATAAATAGGAGAACAATAAATCAAATCTAATAATATAAGGAAACAATTTTTTTGAAAAATCAGTCGCTACTCACAAAGGCGCTATTCTCAGAACGCGATGGAGTTCAGACGGGAACAGCTTACTCACAAGTACAAATGTTTCTAATTATTAAAATAAGGAAAGATAATATAGAATAATAAATAAATAAATATAAATAAATAGGAGAAGAATAAATCAAATCTAATAATATAAGGAAACAATTTTTTTTTGAAAAATCAGTCGCTGCTCACAAAGGCGCTATTCTCAGAACGCGATGGAGTTCAGACGGGAACAGCTTACTCACAAGTACAAATGTTTCTAATTATTAAAATATGGAAAGATAATATAGAATAATAAATAAATAAATATAAATAAATAGGAGAAGAATAAAATCAAATCTAATAATATAATGAAACAATTTTTTATGTGAAACTTGCTACATTTATGGCGAAATAGCGATCAGTGTTGTTGAGTTTTTCATAGTGTATCGAATATTTCCTGCTAGATTTGTGACATTGTATGACGGATGTATAATTTATATGCTATAATTTATAGGAAATACTTACAAATAATTTACGCATGTGTATTTACAGCTTTGGTTTATAAATTTCCGACATAGAGAGATTAGATGAGCATGAAATTTTGTACCTTTTTCATCAATATGTCAAATGCAAACCGCATAAGCGATAGACTTGCAAAGTGCGTTTTAATACAAATGATGTGACGCAATAATGTTGCTACGCACGTCGGTGGTGTCATTACACAGATTATATCAAAATCAAACACCAATCCAGTTGCATTAGTTTGTAAGGAGCTGCCGATTTGTATCCGACAAGTAATAGTTGTAGCACAGCCATCGAGCGTTAAGTGATTTGTATGTATAGTTGTGAAGAGTTTAGAAGAGTGCTTTAGCACGAGTTTGAACGAGTTAAATAACACAACGGTGCATACAAATCTCTTAACGCACGTCTGGCCGTGCTACAACGGAATTGTAATACAGCTAATTTAGCTAAACGTGCGTTATTATAACGCAGCTTATATAGTTAAAACAGTGCATTGAAATGCATTAGCGCATGTTTATTAGACGCAGATTCGCAATAGACAATACAGGTAACTCAGTTCTCGTTAAGCTAATAGTTAAGAATTTAATAAGTATAGTTATATATGTACAAGATGCATTTATCAATTTTGGTTCGATGTAGTTCTGCAAATTTTTGCTAATTAGATATCGGCTAATGAGTCTTTTACTGAGTTGATAAGTAGTTTATAATAGATCATCAACGTCGAAACTCAAGGTATATGATAAAAAATGCCATATATTTACGGGTGCTACATGGAATACATAAATTTGAAAATTTGTGGGTGTAACTGATTTGAATGCACCCAGTAATTTTAGCAGGTGGAATCAGGTCTGGGTATTTTGAGGGAGACACGTTTTATCGGTCCTTCAACTTTTAAATAGGCCATCCAGAGTCGACCTGTTTACAACTAAAATGTAACAGCTTAAAACAGTGATAAACGATTAACTTAAAGCTGATTGCTTACACTTTGGCGCACATTGATAGTGAATATACGCTCAAAACAGACTCAAATTTTGACATTTCTTCAATGGTCTACAGAACTGTTAGCCTGCTGTTGACACTCATTAAACTTTTGACGCTTAACCCTTAGGTTGAGAGAAATTTAAAATTATTAAGCGTTGCACGGATGAATGATAGTGTTTCATACATAGAGGATATTGTTTATAACCTTTCAACTTGCTATTCTGACACAAGTTTCCGTCAAACCCCGCTTCAAAATGTTTCCATTCTTTCCTAAACTCAGACACGTAACAGCCTTTAAGGTGAAGCAACGCTGTCGCTTGTAAATGTCAAATATAACCGGGAATCACTAAAACAATAATAGTCTACCTAAACTAAGTGTATATGGATTGTGAAAATCTGTGACTTGGAATTCTTATTTACATTTTAACTAAATAATTGCAAACCTATTTCGTTTTGCACGCTGCAAAAAAGTTGAGTCAAATTTGACTCATTTTGAGCCACCTAGGGCCTGGTTCGATTTGAGCCAAACCGCAGGTGGCTCTGAATGAGCCAAATTTGACTCATTTTGAGGCACTTCAGGCTTGTTCGATTTTAGTCCGACCGCAGATGGCTGAGAATGAGTCAAATTTTACTCATTCTGAACAAATTTGGTTCAGCGATTTTTATAGTGTATATATAACTTCTGTTTTCAAACAAATCTGATTTGTTTACTCAAAATAAAGTTATTTTTCTGTTCAAATATTGTAGCCGGCGAAGATGGCGATGTGAAAATATGGTCTCGTGGCGGAATGTTACGGTCAACGTTAGTTCAAAACGGTATCGAACAGTAATTTAGGGTTGTTGTTTATTATTTTTTCGTTTTCTTATTTATATTTTTTGTTTAATTATTAATTATGACCGGTTAAAATAACATATACATATTATTATCGTATGCTTTTTTTCATTAGCATTTGTGACACTTCTGTTGGATGGAGTCGTTTTTGTTCCAAGCAAACAAACGATACTCAAACTATATACAATCGTTATGGAACTAATATAAATAACACTGCGAAAAGGTGATTGAAGACTTTGCTATGCCGTTTGTTCTCTTGACGTGACTTGATAAACGATGAATTTATATGGCAAAGTCTAGACTATGTAGGTTCACAAATATTAACGAGCAGAACTATAGGATTATAGATCGCAATATAACAGGCTCAAAAATTGTAGAAACCTAACGGTCCCTGCAAAGCATATATACAGTTGAGCTATAGAAATATACAGTTGAGATGAAAAAATACTAAGCTCACGCGCCCTAATATACCTTATAAATTCTTTTCAGATAGGCCTTTACAGGAGCAAAGCTACACTTACACTGATTATGCATTTGCGGACTGGGAAACATTAACATTACTTTGAGTAACTGCATTTGTTGTGGCATGACATCTGTGAAAAATCGTATGAAAACTTTTCTCGCATCAGAGATATATTTCCAAGAGAGAAGGTTTACTTGTCATTTGGATCTTTCAATGCTTGTGAAGAGTTACGAGTTAGAATAGACTCCAAGAATTAACCACAATCTCGCGAACGGTTACAGCTTTTACGCAGTATATGCTGTGTTTTAATCACTAAGTAACATCACAATACATATATAGTCCTAGGCATACAAGGGGCTTTCTGCGAATTCTTTAATTAATATTTGTAATGTCCTCTAGGATATACATTCTAAGTAATAACCATTGTCTCAGGAACCAGCGACGTTGACAGCGTTTATGCAGTGTAAGCCTTGTTTTAGTGACTAAATATCACCACAATACATACTCTTTGTCTCACAAGGCGCTGCCTGTTGACCTCTATAATATACATTCCAAAGCAGCAACAACTGTCTCATAAACTCACCACTGTTTGCAGCTCACCCTGTGTACGCCGGATGCTGGTCGCCGGACAGCAGCTCAGTACTCTACAGCGAAGGGGGCTCCATCAAAATCGTCTCGATCCAAGGAGCGAACAAAGGATTTCATCAATGGAAGGCACACGACTCCCTCCTTCTTGACGCAGATTGGTCCCATTCTAGCGGCCTCATAATTAGCGGTGGTGAAGATTGTAAATATAAGGTACAACTGACAACTCATTAAATATATGCAATGTCATTAATCTAATTTTTTATGAAGTTTTTCTAAAGTTTTAAGAAAATATAATTTTAGACTCTATTGTTTTAGTTGTCAACGGTGATCGTTTTGAATTTAAATTTAAAAATTTAGGATGTTTTCAAAATATTTTAAGACATCACTACCGTCTCGAATAAATTCTTAGGAATGACATTCTGGATTTAGTTGTTAGTAATATAATGTCGAGAACTAAAATATGATTATATGCAATCCTTCAGTCCAAATCAATCACCGTTTTACACGGTTACAATGATAAAATTCTTTTAATGAATCGACAGTATTGTAGGTAAGAATTCTATAGTTAAGTTGAATGTGTGCTAACACGTCAAACAAAAGGTACATTAGACGTAATATTTCTTTGACCAGAGTTAGAATACTATAAATAATTTACGAATAAATTAACAATCAAACACTATCAATGCATGAAAACGAGCAGTACTCGGCGTATAATATGTATTTTACGTATTTCATTCTAACTATTTAATTCAGATATAAATTTGTCAAAACTCTTTCCAGGAATTGTTCCAGAAAAAAATTTTTGGTATTTCGACGATATGTACTGCACGTATCGTCTATGCTCTATGATTAACAACCATATGGTATAATGCGGTTGGTATGGTAGGGCAACAACTATATGGTCATGAGGGGTACGTGTGTAGCATCTCACTACGCTAGCATGTATAACGTAGCTGAACACGCAGTGATCGGGGCCTGTGGTGTAATGGTAGCGCGCTAGACTTGCAAGCGAGATATCCGGGTTCGAATCCCAGCTGGTCAAATGTATGATCGCTCGTGGATCTTTTCTATTGGTGAACACGACGTGATCCCTGCACGGAGTTTCTTCACACAGCTATAGCTCAACGCACGCATTGAGGAAAATTGGTACGGTTTTAATATTTCTGACATTCTTTACCTGGTCGCGTACTCTGAACTCTGGCCACCCCCTACCGGCCGACTGATCCCTGCGATGCAGAACGCCAACCTACTCACACGCAGTACCAGCTACCCCTGGAACCTCAGACCTTGAGCATATATGCTGAAATCTTTAAACTGTATAGACATGGAAATTGTTATCACGATAGAATTCTGATATTATAAATAAAAAATCGCAGCAAGCTCAACATTAGCGACATAAGATATCTAAAAGAGTGTTTTGTAGTCCAGGTAATTCAGGCTTGCATTATGTCACGACAGCAAGATATGTGCACCGATATGACAAACATGAAAGCTACAATGGGTTAAAATAACCATGTTTTATTCTATTTATTATATTTTGCTTTTCTAGTCAATATATTTATGCATAGACTGCGCCAAATCCATTAAAATTTTAATCATAAGTCTTAAATCTAATCTTGTTAAATTCATTGAATATACTCAAAAAGAAGTAGATTTGATTTGACACCAATGCTTACTTGATCAAAATGATGTATACAGTGTTTGTAGAATTGATAATTCTACCAAAAGCTTTTACTCGTTTTTGACTCGCTCAAAACATAAGCCGGATATGCCGAAATTAAATTGGCTAAAATTAATTTAGGTTATGGGCAGGGTTTATTTTAATGGTGAGTGGAACAAATTGTGCTGGTACAGTTAATACTACTCATATACAATGCCTACTTAAAGAGAATGAAGTATACACTGTACGTAAAATTAGCTTTATCAAGAGTGCATTAGGGAAGAGTATGACACATGTTAGCCCGTGTTTGATGATACGGCCGTTTTCGGCTTGACCCACCCACTCCCCAAGAATATATGCACTCGCCAATAGCATTAAACCCTACCCGTGACTTCAATAAAATTTTACCCACATTTTATTTAACTATATAAAAAAATATCGTCGATACTGCTGAATTATTCGATACTGCTGAATGCTGAAAGCTGTTGTAATGATCTAACTCCGTGTTCATGGACAGTTTCGTTTATGCGCGACTAAACTTAAAATGACCTCGGCAAGAAAGAAAAATTTGTCGTAAGTCAAAATTTGCTACGCTCAAATTTGATTCTGGATAAAGATAAACGGAAGTCAAAAATTATCCAAAAACAATTGATCCTAGTTTTTGTTCCTACTATATCGCTGCTCGAGTTCAATATTAGTCGTCACTTTAATCGAAATTTTAGGCTAAACGTTGAATAAAGCTTAGTTCTAAGGCAGCTGAATAACTCACGCATACAAATCTATAAGCGTATTTACATCCTGGCACAGTTGATTGAACCTCATGTATTTCATAATGAATATAATAAAAGCATTAGATTTAAATATATTACAAATAAGGAAATATTATATATACATATATATATATATATATATATATATATATATATATATATATATATATATATATATATATATTATGAATGTGCGATTGCGGGGACGCAACTTGTGTGCCCCAGTTACCATTCTGGAGCTCGTAAGGACCGAAAAATTGGATAAACGGAGATCGGCATGGACCCGCTGTTTCCAGTGGTCATTTTCACATTTTAAAGGGCATATATATTATGAATGTGCGATTACGAGGACGCAACTTGTGTGCCCCAGTTACCATTCTAGAGCTCGCAAGGACCGAAAAATTGGATAAACGGAGATCGGCATGGATCCGCTGTTTCCAGTGGTCATTTTCACATTTTAAAGGGCATATATATATATTATGAATGTGCGATTACGAGGACGCAACTTGTGTGCCCCAGTTACCATTCTGGAGCTCGCAAGGACCGAAAAATTGGATAAACGGAGATCGGCATGGACCCGCTGTTTCCAGTGGTCATTTTCACATTTTAAAGGGCATATATATATTATGAATGTGCGATTACGAGGACGCAACTTGTGTGCCGCAGTTACCATTCTGGAGCTCGTAAGGACCGAAAAATTGGATAAACGGAGATCGGCATGGACCCGCTGTTTCCAGTGGTCATTTTCACATTTTAAAGGGCATATATATATTATGAATGTGCGATTACGAGGACGCAACTTGTGTGCCCCAGTTACCATTCTGGAGCTCGCAAGGACCAAAAAATTGGATAAACGGAGATCTGCATGGACCCGTTGTTTCCAGTGGTCATTTTCACATTTTAAAGGGCATATAAGGTTGAAAACAAATTTCAAGCTCAAATTTTTCAGTATGTTTACTAACTGATTAACAATATATAGCTGTCAAACATATTTAACGTGGACTTTGTCAAATTTATGTGATTATATATACTTCAAGTCCTTGGCACATGTGTCCGAGTTACCGACTGTCTAAGTTTAGATCGTTTTTAGGTATGGGATACAATCGGCCGGACATTATTCACATCTTCGTATCAAGAGCATCCGATAACTTATGTTTACTAACTGATTAACAATATATAGCTGTCAAACATATTTAACGTGGACTTTGTCAAATTTATGTGATTATATATACTTCAAGTCCTTGGCACATGTGTCCGAGTTACCGACTGTCTAAGTTTAGATCGTTTTTAGGTATGGGATACAATCGGCCGGACATTATTCACATCTTCGTATCAAGAGCATCCGATAACTTCATTGGCATGGAGCTACGATGGTGAAATGTTCGCGGTTGGATCGTTCAACGCCATTCGTCTTGCAGATAAAGCTGGCGTAAATCATAGTGCTTAATTTTTCTTTCAAAATATTTTTTTATTTCATCAATTTTGCTAAGTAGCTCGTCTAACTAATTAAAGGAACAATTTACCTTAGTTTACCATTTTACCTAAAGTTGGCGCAAATTTACCTAAATAATTTAATTTCTTGTTTTGAAATATTTGTTTCTTGTTGAAATATTTATTTTGTATTTGAAATATTTGGAACATATTTTGTTTGACAAACATTATAATCATTTGGCCATTGGAACTGACAGGACTACTCCTACTACTACAAAATATCTCTGATAATTGTCAATTTCTGTTTTTTCAAAAAGGTTCTGGTCAATTACACTTCACAGTTTCGTGGGGACCAGTAACATGAAATATTCATCTCAAGTAACTAAGCGACAGATTTTAGTTGGGAAACTCACAGTACGCCTAATAGCGTCTAACGTTTTAATGTTGCGATGATGTGCTTTTGATACTTCACAGTTCCTCTGCGGCTGCATAATCTTTGAGTAAACTAAACAGCCACTGCAGCAATCTTTATTAGTTTTTCTGTGGTTGAAAAAATAGGAAGACGAATGGGCTAAGATATAAAGGATGATCCTTATTGTCTTTCCAAAAGTGTAGTGGTTTTGTAACGATTTTGCTGGCGCTAACTGTGAAATTTGGAAAGCTACCTTGTTCCATTTCTATTACGTTGGTCTGGTTTGTTGCTGTTAATAGCTTTCTACCCGCTCTAAATTATGAAGACTAGAATATCTGCAGCGTTCCAAACCTCTTTGGGAAACTAGCATAAAAGTTCAAACCACCCGGATTGCAAAAAGTGGCCTTGTGATCTAGCACTCTGTCCCTTCCTACCTTTCCAGAAGGTTGGTGTTCATCTGCCGCCGACACCTGAATATTTTACTTTTTTTGGTGTAAATTTTATTCCATGAAAATAAATGATGCTCATAACGAATGAAATCATTATGGGACTAACAATGCACTAAGAAAATGTGATTGAAATCCTTGTTTTTTCGGCTCACCCCGTACCCCCATGAGCATGTGCGATAAAAGAAGAGTAATTTCTAACCTCAGACCATAAAATTTGCATTATTTTTGGCCAAATTTAGCTTTTTCAGACGGTCTATTCTCTATCTTAGGCGTTACAGAATATGCTTTGTTTTAAGAAGGAAAGGGTTGAGTTGATAGATATAACTGATTTCAATTAGAGATTTTTCCATATCACTGCTTACAGCATATCTTTGCCTGGAGGATTTAAGGAAGGGTCCGTCATCTTTCGGCAGTGGGCCCCTCCAATCTGGTCCCTAGTCTCTGGCCTCCAATCATCTCTCACCCCGAAAGGAAATGTCTTAGACATCAGGGCTGCGCCGTATACAAATTATCTCTAGTTCAAGCAAATGCTTAATGCATTACAAACTGGATCATTAGCTTAAAATATTAAACTTTTATTATAATTATCTAAAACATACTTCTTACCTGAAGTGACCTCCTTGTAGCCAAATCATCGTTTCCTCACGAATCCACCCAACATCGGAAATTCATATCATCTAAAATGTCCTGAAAATCGTCAAGCTGAACCTGGGCAATGGGTGATGGCTTTTACTCTAGCATGAGCTATAATTTATAGAGCAGTTTACCAGTAACACATTAAAAAGACAACCAGTACACAGGAACTCAACAATTCAATTTCAGATCGCCATACGCAGCTTTCTAAAGCCGACTCATTGGCAATTTATTTGATGACAATTAGTAGCTTAGGACATTTAGGGAATGTGTAATATATAGATTTTCCTCTAGCTAGCAGATGTGTGCAAAATTTATAATTAGCCGGATGTAATATCTACTAAATTTTTGATGGCTCTTATCGACTATTCGTTCTTTTCAGATATAACCAGATTTTTAAATACACGATAGTTTTACTCCGGTTTTAAGGAAATCTACACTTTCGGGTAAATTTATATGGTTTTCCGCACAGTGACGCTGTTTTTCTATAAAGATTGGTTTGTTTGCTTATTATATGATAACATTTCAGTGGTCGCATTCGTTTGAAAAGCCGCCGACTGGTAGCATTTATCACATCGCATGGTCACCGGACAATACGCAGCTTGCAGGCGCTGGTGCAAACGGGCATGTTTTATTCGCAAACATTGTCGATAAGTACGCATTTTTATACAAGTTGTTAATTAAGCTTGGAGATACAAATCAGATTTGTCTATCAGATTACAGTAGATATATTTGACGAAATAATATGACGAAATACGCATTTTTTCTGCTAAATATACAGCTATAAAGAAAGGAAGAGTAACCCTATGGGACAAGGTATTTGAAGGGTACTATGGTACTAGCAAAGATATAGGTTTCAAATGCCGTTAACATCATAAAGTGACCCACCGCATTCGTGATGAAGGTTTGAATAAATGTGCAAAATTAATATTTTACAGAATACTAGATGTTTGGCTGGGAGCGTTGAGTTTTCGTGATTTGTTCAGACGCTTTGCTACTAACATTAGGGATACTTCATAATGTATAGTAGCTACTACCTGGGGCAAACTCGACGGCTATAATATTGTAATTTATTTTTTTTACAGTCGTATTGACTGGGACGACTACGAAGCAATTCAGACGAAACGAAAAGTGATCGAACTACGAAATATTGTCAGCCACGCGAAATATAGTTGCTACTACCTGGGGTAAACTCGACGGCTATAGTATTGTAATTTATTTGTTTTACAGTCGAATTGACTGGGACGACTACGAAGCAATTCAGACGAAACGAAAAGTGATCGAACTACGAAATATTGTCAGCCACGCGAAATATAGTTGCTACTACCTGGGGTAAACTCGACGGCTATAATATTGTAATTTATTTTTTACAGTCGTATTGACTGGGACGACTACGAAGCAATTCAGACGAAACGAAAAGTGATCGAACTACGAAATATTGTCAGCCACGCGAAATATAGTTGCTACTACCTGTGGTAAACTCGACGGCTATAATATTGTAATTTATTTTTTACAGTCGTATTGACTGGGACGACTACGAAGCAATTCAGACGAAACGAAAAGTGATCGAACTACGAAATATTGTCAGCGACGCGAAAGAACGTTTCGAACTGCGCGATCGAATCATCAAAATGGATCTCCGTTGGAACCATTTGGTTGTTGCCACGTCTGCTCAATGTTATATTTATAAGTACGCGGCGTATATCTGTTTTTAATTTCTGTATATTTGATTCCAATTGCAAAAGAAACTATTTCACACGCGCTGCTTATGAATTCTGGAAATTATAAATTCTGGGAGCACGGCAAGGATCGGTTGGTAGCATTACACTAGGCGGTATCTTTAATGCCACTGAACTCATAAACAATATCCTGTCCTCACACAACTAAGCCCCATGATGATAAATGGGGTTTGGCACTTAAAGCAAACTGGTATCCAACTAAAATACATGAACTAATGGAAACGAATGCATACATTTATACATGAATGCAAAAATACATACATAGAAAAAACAAAGTAAAACATAATATTGCACCCCGACCAAGTCCACGTTGTTATTAAACACCGGTGTGCAAACAAAATCTGTCCGATTGTAGCCGAATAATGTGACAGCAGCAGTCAGCTACACTTAAACCTTTCGCGTTCAACACTGCCGATTGGCGTCAGTGCTTGTTGTAACGCGTTGTACTAATCAAATATATCACGCTACGTTTATTTCCATGCGCCTTGTTATTCGCTTACCTTCGGAAGATTCCTTATGGAAGCGACCAAACAGCTTCCAGATACCTCAGTGGTTGCGTCGTCCACCGATCTCGCCAGTGCAATCAGTGTTCCATCACTGCCGCCAGCTTGAGTTTGTCAAAAACAGATACAGACACTAATTGGGTGTGAAAGTGTTAACCTTCAGTTTTTCTAGTAAGGGCTAGAACTCGCTAATTCTAAAATACTTAACGTTTTAAATACTTTGGTGATAAATTGAAACCACGAGTCTCACGTCACAACGTATTGGTTGGTGTCCGCGATTCTAACTTGACTATCATTTTGAAATCATTGTTCTCTATTTATAGTCTCCCATGACCTTTTAGTATCGTAAATAGTCAATAGTCAATCTCATAATTTGACACGAAACAAGTATCACATAAAGCAGCTGTCTGTGACAAATTTTTATAAAAATGAATAAAGCTCCGAGGGGTGTGGAAGGGCTAACCGGGTGAACGGGCGTCTAAAAATTTACGGTGATATATTTTCAAAAATTTTGTTATAATAAATATGTTTAAATATAGAAGTTTGTACTCGTATAAGATCAGTAATAACAAGAGTGCATTAGAGAAGAGTATGACACTTCCCTGCACTCCTATGTTAGCCCGTGTTTGATGTCGCGGGCGTTTTAGGCCTGACCCCCAGTTTCTGGGGGGTCGAGATGCCCCGAGCCCTCCCAGTTTCAGGGGGTAGCTCGGACCCCCAGCTTTTTTTGGGGGGGTCGGTCGGACCCGTCCAATTTCTGGGGGGTTCGGTCTATAAGCAGCTGCCTATAAACCGAACCCTCCAAAAAAACTGGGGGTCCGAGCTACCCCTCCAGAAACTGTCGGTCGGCGCATCTCGACACCCCCAGGAACTGGGGGGTCAGGCCGAAAACGCCCGCGTCATCAAGCACGGGTTAATATGCGAGTGCAGAGAAGTGTCATACTCTTCCCTAATGCACTCTTGCTCATACTAATATCGTGGCGCATGTTTCAGCTCGAAAAACTGGAATACACCTCATGTATTTGATCTCAAGGAAGGCGGTGTTAGCTTTGTGCTTCTAGCGCCTAAGTAAGTCTCTAATCTATTATTTTTCTTACATTTAGTATTAATTGGATATAAATTTATATCTTAATACTATATATATAAAAGAATAACCGCATATGATCGTAGGGAATATAACATTGTGTTATCGGTATTATAAGACATCATACATACACTGTGTAATGGTTGGACCAAACATGGTTAAATATACGGCACAGTGCAAAAGTTTGATATATATAAATATTAGGAACCCACCGGTGTTAGCGAAGCGTCTAGTCTTTAATTTCGGTCAGTTTTGTAAAGAATATTAGCAACCGATACTACTTCAGTAATATGGAATGATTTTAGTTTAAAAGCGAGTACAAGTAAAATAATTGTATGGTTTTAGAAATTAGAAGGTGTAGGACAGCCTGGCACTTTGGTTAATCATGCGTGCATCGACTCACAATTTACGCCAATGCTCAATCTATGTGAATATGATATGTGTCAATTATACAGAAACTGTAAAAATAACTTATCGGAAGAACATGTCGAATTTCAGAGCAAATTACACATAGATCTGCCCTGTGCAAGCAGGTTTGACTGAGATGTTGAGCAATGGAAAATTATTTTCTTTTAATTTTTCAGGCTATTTCTGCTGGTTGAAGGGTCGTCGCTTAACATTTACAAGTACGAGGGACGTCAATTGTCAACCGTTCGAGTCCCAAATCTTGGCCCCAATTCAGTCAATCATCATACAATTGCGTTATGCGATGACGCTTTGGCAATACGCGACACCAATGATCCACGAAGTGTACTTGTTTACGATCCTCAAACGGGAAAGGCTATATCTGAGGCAAAAATTACACACACGGTGCGTTGTGAATAATGTTTTGTAGAGATCTTTACAAAATAAATTTTAACCGTTGGATTGAAAAGTTTAGGTCACACAAACATTAATTCACTCGCCGCTGCTGCGTTAGTATCAAGCGTTTGTCTGAATCACCATAATTACATATACCAAATTGCTCAAGGTTGAAGCTTTCATGACTGTGGTTTGAAACCCACGATAGTCTCTTTTTATTGGGTTCAGCCGATTGTGAATGCAGTTTAAGAATCCAACTGTCACAACTGCTATTTAAACATTCAAATATTGTTTAAATTATACTTTAATTACTTAGCTAGCTCCAAGAGTGTTTATATCTTACTATTATATTTTTTTTCAATTAAAATGCGACTTTCAACCCAACGATAACAGCGTAGTATCTTATTTAAAGGTTTAAGATGAAAACGGTAGTTCACATCAAACATAAAATTATGGGACACTGCTGCGTTAGTTTTAAGTGTTTCACACAAGCGCAATAATTTCATATAAGAATTTGGGCAAGGTGAAATGTTGGTGACGGTAGCTAAACGTCGATGATAGTCTCCTATTAGCTGCTTCGTCGGATTATGAGTGCTCCTTTAAAATACAGAAATCACAACAGCTATTTTAAACGTAAAAAAATATTTACCTTATAATTAAATTACTAGACTGGGCATGAAAATGTATTTGTTATATATTTTAGGAGTCTAGTTTTTCCTGCTTTTGAGTTCGCATTTTATCATAAAGGTGTTGTAGCATCTAGTTGTAAAATATCTTTCGGGTGGATTTGACTTGGCCGAAAGCTGCTCTTATAATATACTCTAACGGTATATTCGATTAATGTCACTATTTCAGTTGAGTGCTTAAGAGGCTGTAGAGATGATTTTACCTAAACGAACAAGTAGTACTGAAATGCAGCCGTAGATAAACATTTTGTAGGGCGGTTCGACAACAATTTCAGAAGCTAAAACTTGGGCCCAAATATAAGTAATGTATAGCAGATACATAAAATGTGAAAGTTCTATATTTACAAGAAAACAGCACATTTAATAACTAAGCATATATAGTCTTCTTATCGTCAGGTATAATACACTCATTGCCTGGACTTAACAAAGTGTAGTATCACTGCTAATTGAATTCGTTTACAGTAATAAGATGTAATCCTGTTGTAAATCAACAGCTTGGTTCAACTTTAGTTAAATTTAACTAATTTAATTAAACAACCAAATTCTAACAAATGTCAAATCACCCCACAATCTGGACAAACAATCAACTCTTTCAAACAATACCAACTACAGTTTTATATTTTTAAAATTTTGACTCTTTTATAGCGCTATAGCAATTTTTGCATGATGTATTTCTGTTTAGTATGCACATTTCGGCAAATTGTTTGCAAAACCTGTTTTTGTTCGGTAGGCAAGTTCCTGCAAATTTTATTCTGTTTCAGAATCCGATCACAACACTTCGCCTTGACTACGACAACGGTGCACTAAGCAATCGACGCTTAGCGTTCCTCGATGCAAACTCTGATCTGTACATAGCGTCGTTAAATCGATCACGCAGTGCCACAAATAAGACTCGTACTTCATCTGATAATCGTGTTATCAAGCTGGGTTAGTCGATTTATCTATCATGTGATAGATTTTTGCCTGTGAAACAAAACGAGTTTCATTCAATTATTCATTCTTGCGAGCCCGAGAATTAGTTGCAAGTTACGCGTCTGCCGGGTTCTAGTTTCTGATATTGATGTAGCTCTGTCTCACACCGTTGATTTCTATCACAACTGCATACACTTTTTTCTCATCCTATTCTGAATATCTGTAATTTTATGCGCCGTAAATGATAAACATACTACATAGACCAGATCATGACCACTTTGTACACGGAAATTAATTTCATTTATATTAATGCGGCGTTTACCTTATAAAACTCCACGTGTGATAGATAGTTCAAGATTATGGAAGATTTGTCCACGTGTGGTCATGACTATACCATGGTGCATGGTACTCGGAAGGATATACAATTTAGCACAAGTCATGGTGTCGCTGGCACTATGTATGTTACACTATGTTGTATTAGACACCTTATGTTTGCATAGTTATTTAAAAAAGGCGAGAAAACTAGCTAACTGAAATTTCTAATGATTTACCCTAACTGATTGTATCCCATAAACCGTTGCATTTAAGTCTTTGCGTTGAAGTGCATGGATAAAAGTTTCACTGTATAAACTCCCTACAATGGAAAAGTTTCAACACATCTTCTAAAAGGACTTCCATCATCGCTAGCTCGAAGTTAATGGTGTCTATGACACCACACATAAAAATGCTGATGATGTCCGAAACGCCATATAGAATTGCTTAGAATACAGTGTTGGTATTCTGTACACTATATCGTTAATGGTGTTAGGAAGGTTGTACGTGCCAAAACCTCCACATGGTGGGCAACTTATAACGTAAATGCCGATAATTCTTTGAAATTTTAAATAATTTTTCTTTGAATTTTAAAAGAATATCTGGCTGTGCAAAATTCAAAGAAATTTCTTTTATATTTCACAGAATGTATTTTGAGTGCGGGCGAAACTAGAAACAACCATTTCTTATCAAAAGAACCTAACTTGGTCTGACCGAAACAAGATTTTTACATTCATAAATTACAAGGGTTTTACAGAAGGCTGGACTGAAAAAGATTCTTTCCTACAAACTTAACTTGGTGTGTCGTGTGTCGGACAATTTGGTTGCTTATGAGTTTGTAGGTTATAAACTCGAGGAATATATCTCATGTACAATAGAAGCATGTTTCTTAACATTTTTTGTCTATTGCTACTTGGTCAAATTAAGGCGACCACTCTGTAAAAACCCGATTTAATTAAGGTTTGATAAGTCGATGAAAGCCCGATATCGATTTGTTTCAAGAAATCACAATTAAAGCAAATTTTAATTTCAACTGTCACAGTAAGTAAATTACTGCAGTAGTTACTGCAGGTCCTAGGTATATTTTTCAGATTTACGCTCTAACCATCACATTTCACTTAAAAATTTGACGTCCTGTCATAGTCTAAAATTCTTCTTAAAAACAGTAGTATGCCGCGCATACTATCAGTAATCAAAATTAAATATAACTGTCGCATGTTGGTGAAACCAAGTTGGTCTAAAAACTTGCAAGTTGCAAATGCATACAGCAAAACAACGACCATTTTGACCTGACGGGGTTTAATTTGCTTTCTCAGTTACTTCAACAACTGTCCTTTACTGATGGCTACGAAATAATTTTGAGGGCAGAAATTCATTCAGCGGGTCTGTCCAATTACAACAGAATAAGTTGTTTTTCCCGTACTAGGGTTCCTCAAATGCCAACAGCAAAACAACTACCATTTTGATCTGACGTGGTTTAATTTGCTTTCTCTATTGTTTTAACAACTGTCCTTATGTGATGACTACGAAATTAGATGTACATTACTCATGTCACACATATTGCGAGAAGTTGAATCACACCTGTCACGCTCATTTTAATATTACATAGCACAAACAAAAAATATTGGTAAGTAATTTTGGATTGAAAAGGTTTCTTGTTAACTATTTATCTTGCGGATAAAATTATTTCTCGGACAACCTTGCCGTAGGCACACATTCAAAATGTGAGTCAGTGTCCAGCCTTTCTCAGGTTTGCAATGGGTAACATAATATTTTACTGTGATTTCATGGCTACTTTATGTAATGGTATTAATGTGGGACATCGAAACACTTTGGCACATCTATCCGTATTACTAAATTGTTTCAGGCATGCTAATTCAAGAAATTCAATTCAGTGACTCAACACCGATGCTATGTGGTATTACCGATTCAGTGTTGGCTGTGTGGATATATCCGAGTGTTGTGTTTGTGGATCGCCAATTGATTAACTTAACAACGATTAATAAAGATATTGGGTAAGTGTGAAGACGCGAATCAATCTTAAAAAGAACGAGTGAAGACAAAATGGCTTGAGATTAGTTTCATTATCACTGACATTGGAACAGTAAAAAACTAACTACATTTGGGCCTTTAGTGCACTAAATTCGACAAAAACACGCAAATTTTGTATAAAATTCACAGCGTTTATAAAAAATAAGCATAATCCATTTTATGCTATTTTTCCGCAAAGATACAGCTACCTAGTTGTGCCTTTTACTACTTTCGGCTATGTTCAAACTGAAGTCTGCGCTGCCTACGCGCCAAACAATTTTCTGCTCGTATCTGCATTATAATTTTTTGACGACTATTATATTGGCGATTTATCACACAGGTGTGCCTCAAAATTCTGTTTCTGGTTATACTTCGATATTTTTTCTTTTTTCTTGGTTCTCTTTTTCAATTATCATTAATGTCCAACAATTTTTAAAGTAATTGCGAATTCTTCGATATAAAAACGCTTAGCATTTTATGATGTAAACCTTTTTTACTTTATGTTAATTATAATACCTGGGGACTGTGAGAAGGGCAAGTGAATAATGACCGACGACACTAATTTTCTTGCTAAAAGGATTGTAGCTCAGAAAACTATTTCAAAATACTTTTACAACTTTGAGCTATTGTTCATAATTTAGATTCGTTGAATACGTGTGGAACAAGATTTTTTGAAATTGAAACAGATTCTATAAATATATATATTTGATTTCACAAACTAATTGTTTTTCGCCATTTTCACCAATTATATATTGTAACTGTTTCCAGCGATATAGGCAAAAATCCACGTCTCATATCGTTTTGTCGAAATACAATCCGTGTTCGTCGATATGACGGTGCTATAATCAGTCTAGGAATATCACCATTTCCGGCTGCACTACATGCTATCGTAGGCAAATCCAACTGGGGAGCTGCGTTAAAGCTATGCCGTCATGTTAAGGTAAGATCCGAAAACCTACCGTTTCGATATATTGTAGACACAGAGTTGAGGTGCAAGGGACGCGCCCAGAACTTTGTCTTGCGAGGGGTCTTATGTTGGAACTAAAAAAGCGGGTTCCAGTATGCATCATTTCGTTGAGATATTATTTGTATTATTTTAAGTCATAATATCATTGCTAGTTCAAAAAAAGATACTGTTGCAGGCCATGGTCATATTACGGAAAGGTCTTCAACATGAAGAGAACCATGATATAACACATATTGTTTACACTGTCTGTGGGGTTCATAATCCTTTGGGACCGGGACTTTGGGGCGCTAGTTAGTATAGAGAAAAACGGAGATGGGTACAGTTACGATACAGGTATTATAGTTAAAATCACAACAGAACTTGTTTAGTACTATTTAATAATCATTTGGTAGTGGAACGAAGCTGTGCTTCTGAAAATGAAAGAAAATTCTTGTAAACTCAGATTATTTGAGCACAGAAGTTTACACCACTGGTAAACCCAGATTATTTGAGCACCGAAGTTTAAACATTTGGTAAACCCAGATTATTTGAGCACCGAAGTTTAGACATTTGGTAAACCAAGATTATTTAAGCACTGAAGTTTACACCACTGGTAAACCCAGATTATTTGAGCACCGAAGTTTAAACATTTGGTAAACCAAGATTATTTGAGCACCGAAGTTTAAACATTTGGTAAACCCAGATTATTTAAGCACTGAAGTTTACACTACTGGTAAACCCAGATTATTTAAGCACCGAAGTTTACACCGTTGTTGCTAAATTGTCCAAACAAGTAATAAGCATAGATATGTTAAGCACCAATATGTTAAGTACAAGATATTTAACTGTTGTTGCAGTTATTTATGGAAGCGCTTCGATTTTAGTTCTAAAATAGTGTTTGGTGTAAAAATCAATGGTAAATTTATTAATATATTACCAACGACAATTGTGTATTACATTGTAATGTAAACTTAGTTTACACCTACCAACTATCTTGTTTTACTATTTTGTACAAATTTTGTAACGAAGGAGTTCGTATCGATCGAACATATGAATTTTTGTGTCCCCAATCATCAAATTGTACGTGAACAAAATTCTGCGGATTTGAAATAAAAAGGATTATATTCGCGTAAAACAACTTATAAAACCTTAAAAACTTTTTTGTAAATTCGTTCGCCTAGCAGAGAAGAATCCTAATAGAAAGCTGTTCTGAAAACACCTAAAAAATCAACTCTCAATGAAACTAAATCAAATTTATATTTTTTCGAAAAAATAGATGTAAATTCATAACATAGATGCAAATTTATGTATTGTAAATTTGATTTTTAGTGGCGCATTTTCCTGAAGGTTAGGTCCTACTGTTCGGCGTTTAGTGCACTAAATTCGCGCAAATAGACCATTTGTGCATTAAAACAAGTTACATATAAAAAAGTGTAACCCATAATATTTTATTATAGTATTCTAGTTGTGCCTTTTACTAATTTAAGGCTATGTCGAAGTTAACTCGCCTACTAATATTGCAGTTTTTTACGAACTCGTCAGCAACTCCTATTCCTCTGTTTCAGATTTCATTATTTTGAGTTTTTTTTGTTTTTTGTTTCAATTAACATATTTAAAGTCCATTTTTCATGGTAGTTGTGAATTTCGCGATAAAGGTATTTAGAATCGGGTTTCGTCGCGCATTAGTGCACTAAATTCACCAAAATTGCACTGTTTTGCATTTTACACCATTCTGTAGTGGTTTACTACTTTTATGTATATACAAGTTATAGTTGTAGCAAAGCCATCGTGCATTAAGTGATTTGCATGCACGGTTGTGACTAGGTCATATGAGTGCGTTAGCACGTGTTTGAACGAATTAAATAACACAATCGTGCGTATAAATCTGTTACCGTACGCCTAGCTGTGCTACAACTGTCCTGTAGTACAGCTACTTTAGCTAAATATGTGTGTTAACGCATTTCTATGCACGGCTTTAACTATATAAGCTGTGTTACAAATCAATGTTATGACACCGATGGAATTAAAATATGGTTTTGCTAAAATGTGTATATTTTTAGCAATATATATGTATATATATATGTATATATGTCCAAAGCGAAGCATTGCTGTTTCCGAACAAATGTTGAGTTTTTCTTTACATATGTAGAAAGTTGGCTTTCCAAAATATGCTCAAATTTTTTACTTTTTTTCAATTTTGTGTTGCAATTCTATGTATATATAGTCAACTAATTTTTGTATATCTCAATTTGCTGGGATATATTCGACAATGACTACGTCTACCGGAGTTCCGTTTTCATCTAACCTAAGGTCCTTTCTTATATGAGGCATACTCTAAGCCTAAATCAGAGAACTGCCGCTTCCCCACACAGAACCCCCTGCACTAAGCTGTTCTTTTTTCTAACGTTATAACGTAACGGCGCTCAGGGTTATTCTGGCAACATAGTAAATAATTCGAATACTCTCTAATTTCTGCTGCAGGATCGAACCATTTGGGCTGCATTGGCTGTAATCGCAGCTTCTGCACGGCATTGGCAAACAGCGCTTACAGCTTACGCTGCCATCGACGAGGTTAGTCTCAAATAATTATTGTTGACATTTTTTAATTGTTCGGTGTCTGAATTTTGTGTAGTAATTTGAATATATATTGTGTTGTCCCTTAAAAGCTACAATGTATAAAAGTAGTGGAGGTATGTTTTATATTTATATGAGCTATTCTAATTATTGCTCATTTTCAATGTTTCATTACGTCATATCTAACATGTCATATTTTTTGATTACTGCGTTATTTACAAATACAGTTTGCACTGCGGCACCATAAAAGTGGATCCCTGCTTTCGAGAAGAAATTAAACAATTATAAAACTATAAATTATAAATAATTATAAATTAAAAATTAATTAATAATTAAATTAATAAAAAATTAATAATTAAATAATTATTAATAAAAACTATTAATAATTATAAATTATGAAACCGGTTTAATTCCTACAGAATTTTGATAAATAACTAAAACTAGTTATCTCTATGCTAATTTGCATAACCTAAATATCTTGTGTAGATACGCAAGACAGTTTCGGGTCTTGCAACTCAA
>JASANE010019685.1:0-18541 GCA_030248225.1 Trileptium ribeirensis | reverse complement strand
CAGCCACTTTTCTGGCTGGTATCCAACAGTGTGGCCGGAGGACCTCTCCAAAATTAATTTCGCACACTTGTTCTATGATATTTTTTTAAAAATCATAGTTTGTCGGTGCTGGATATGTATGAAGTTTTTATTACTCATTTTGAGTCTTCAAAGGGCATAATTTTATATGCGAAAATCATCATTAGTATGCATTCATCCAACACAATTACGTGTGAAACTGCGTTGCTGTTTATGCTGCAGTTGTATATTATAGTGTAACAAACGCTTAATCTACGCCAAAAATCTTTGAAAATAAGCATACATTTTGGAACGAAGCCTATGGCAACCATCCTACCTGGCGGCCTCTAATGCTAACGGAATAAGTGTTAAACAGATATTGCTTAAAACTACCTGATTTGCATTTTTGTTGCATAAATGTGGCAAGACCGGAGAACTTCCCAATTGCTAGGCAGACTCCAGCCTTCGCATTCAAAAGTATACAATACATCGACAGTGAGACAGTGCAACGCTGCTTAGTACTTAATACATAATTGCGTAAAATACATCTGTAATAGCGACTGCTGCAAAAGTAGGCTTATAATTGTACATGTATTGAGAGGAAGTCACGTTTCGACATATTAAACTTTGATTAATATGCTATTATAGTGATCGTAGTAATCGTACTTGAGTCAATTTTTTGCGCCATAATATAACATTAACACTTCTACAACGCAATAGAAAAAATTTTTATATACACAAACTGCAACCGTCACAGGAACTAGTCAAAAATCTACTGCTCAAAACAATAAGAGTATAACATATTTGTACATAATAGAAAATAAATATGATAGCCACAGCAGCATAGAACATTATATCCTGATCCTGCTTGGCGAATCGGCCGGTCGTCCGAACTAGCGGGCGCCCGAAATACATGGCGACTTGATTATCTAACGGCCAGAATATTGGTCAGACGAAATACCGGCCGGCAAGAATACCTGCTGTCCAGAACTAGAGCGCTTTCGGCCGGTGATTGTCGGCTTTTTCGACCGGTGCTGAACACTATATTCCTAACGACTGCAACTTGGAGCCGGATTGGTCCATGCGAGTATATTTCTACAATGGGTACAATCACGCGGTTGAAGTTTTTTTAAGTGTTTGCGTGTGGCTAGAAATCGTGTTGAGACGGAAATTAACTCGTTTTATCCAAGGTAACCTCAATAGGTAACCTCAATTCAAGGTAACTTTTTCACTTGTCGCCATGAAGTTTAAAGATTTACTTGAAGCCCCTGTTGCAAAAGAACTATCCCAACAGTTTTGCTTGGGCTTTTCGCCTATACACTAACAAGTCTTACTTATAAGCGTGGAGTTTTGAAAAGGCATAATCTGAGATACCACATCTCCGCGTCTATTTAAGATTCTTTAGAATATCACTCTTGTTTTTGCTCCTCAGCAATATAGTATAAAGGCGCAGCGAAGTATAAAATAAATTTGTCATTTACCGCATGTTTGCTCAACAAATAATTTCTTTGTGTACCAAAACACAGTAAATTACTTTTAAACCATAAGAGTAACACTTCATGGCGATGTGCTGCATGCCGAGAATCACTCTTGTTTTTGCTCCTCAGCAACAAAGTATAAAGGCGCAGCGAAGTATAAAATAAATTTGTCATTTACCGCACGTTTGCTCAACAAATAATTTCTTTGTGTACCAAAACACAGTAAATTACTTTTAAACCATAAGAGTAACACTTCATGGCGATGTGCTGCATGCCGAGATTTCGAAATAGGGGCGAGGGTGCTAAGAATACATCGGCCACCACGAGCCGACTCATGCACCGATCAAATTTCGTACGCAGATTTTTTGGCCGTTAACGAACAATGCTAAAACATCGAAATTGGATAAGACAATTAATTTTGATATCAAAATAAACAATTGTACAATGTTGGTGACGAATTCACTGCTTATAATTTGATTCTAATCTGTCTACACTGATGTAGCAACCCGTTTTTTGAATGCACTGAATTTTGTTGTTTACCTGAGAGCCTATTTGGATCCACATTTGCGCTCGGGTCGCAGCTGATTCCGAATTTGCGATCCCTACGTGATGGGGCCCGTCGGTATCCGTGCGATTTCATATCATATAATGACGGATATTTTTGTAGTATCACGGCATCTCAAACCATACTTAATGAGGGTACACATTTATGTACATTTTGTTTTAACACATGTCATAAAACGGACGGAATACAGTAGTGTGTTCCGAAAATATATTTTCGGCTCGTGTCATCTTAAAATTTATTGTGTTAAGTCTCTAAAACGGCTGCAGTTTACATAAATACCACAATGCTAAAGTTGATAAAGCACAAATCTTTCAAATATTTAATGTTTTGACTTTAATAAAAAAACTGTCAAAACTTTCTAACGTGCGGTTGCCTGTTCATGCGAAGGCTATTTATTTAGTCATATTTGCCAATTTTTTTAAATTCTTATGACGTCATAAAGTTAAGTTACCTTTTATTGGCAGTGTCATTCGGTTTTAAGGATAACTTAACAAGATTTTTATTAAAATCGACATTAACTTGCATAAAATTTATATGAATCTGGGCCAGTAGGATGAAAATGTTTATTCGTAAACTGTCGTACAGAAATCCATAGAGGATCGAAAAAACGTCAGAAGTACGCTATATAAAAATGTGCAGCAAGGATGTATACGTATTTCTTGTTTATGCATACATGTATACAGGTATATGTTCTAAAACTTAATTTAACGCTCGCCTTGCATTTTCAAACACAAGACCACGTAATTGCGTGAAAACAGCAGTTTAACAAGTGTAGTTGCCAATGGAGTGGTACCCGAGTGTACCTACTACCCGCGGGCTCAACTTTTAAACTTTTACCCGGCAGGCCCGACAGTACCCGTACTCCCGGACAGCTTAGATCTGGTTTGGTCCGAATTAGTTTAGCCCAAAAATGTCGCCTCAAGTCTGCTTAAATGAATTGCATTGCAGAATACGGTTAGTACATTAACATTTCAAATAAAAGAGAAAACAACACGAGCCGTATAAGAAACTTTAACTATTTCGGGATTAAAATTTTGCGCAGTAATCATATTCTACAACTCACTATAATCAGATTTGAAACATCATTTTTGCACCAAATTAGCTCAGTCCGCAATTATTCGAGATCGAACGATTCAAAATATATTCCAGAAAATGTCGATTTAACTCGACTCGTTTCAAATATTGAAAAGGCAAAACTTATCAGATTCAGCACCCGTAAGAAACTATGCTTAATTTTAACCAACTTTATGGCACATGTTGTTCCCGCATGACATCATGTGATCTAAAATTGGTGGGTTTGGACATCCTGCAGGAGTTCAACAAGCTAAGAATAATGAGACTATATACATACATTCACAGTAATACATAACAATAATTATATATATGTAGCTCGCGTGTGATAGACATCAGCATTCGTAATGAGCTAAAATCTTCATCGACAGAGTTTTAACAAAACTTTTGTCTCTTCAAATCCAGGAAATTAAAATATATACGGCCAATTTCCGTTTTCAGCTGTTCACAATATCGATTTTCGAACAGCTAGTTTCTCGCTTTAATGGTTTAAGCTTCTTTCGTTAAAAGTGCAAAATTACAATATTATTGTCGCCATAGCACTAGAGACTGAGAAATTGTTTTTGACCTATGTTGGACTGCTTTCGCCAGAGGTGTTTCGGTACAGTAGGTTACGTAAAAGCAGCCGTATTAGCTCACATAACCCATCGGGTTATTTAGCCTTTATTTAATTAACTAACTTACTCCAATTAGCCTTGCATGTTTCACTGGCACTATGCTTCGGGCGACAACACCGATGGCACAACATCTACGCAATATGAACACAATTAATAAAACGTGTAAAAATGAATAAAAACACAAAAAAATTGAATATAGTTGCGCCACTCGCCTGTTGTAGACTGCATACAATCTCAATCTGAGAAAGGCAGGGTTAATACAATGCATTACAGCATAGGTACCCAAGGTTCGTCGGCTTGGGTATCTTGTAGATTGTTCCCTTCCCGAAGGGCTGCGCGGCTGCGGTGTATCCCAATTTCTTCGCCAGTACACCGAATTGACCTCATAATTTTCCCCATTTTCCCTCATTTTCTTTATTTTTTTGTCATTTTGCTCGTAATGCTAAAATTGCCAGTGCGACAGGAGGGGGTTGGAGGTGAGTATGCGGATTCTTCGAGATAGGTTAAATATATATTTTAAGGGTGTACCATCCTTAAGGGTGTGACCGTACCTACAGTTTAAGGGCACCTACAGGCATGTATTTTGCGACAATTTCCAAATTTTGGTACAGTATTTCTATTTTATTTACCGTTGACGTTATCGGAATACTATAACTTTTGTTGGTACAGCTAGCAGCCTTTGCTTCGCAGAACCAGTTGGCAACAGATCAAGCATAGAGTACATCGTATATCAACATTTTAGTATAACCTTTAGGCTACAATTTTATTTAAAATGTTTTGTTACACAGTTTTCGGTAGATTCGCAAAATTAGTTCACATCTTTTTCAAATTGAGGTAAAACACGTTTTAAAGCCTTGTTCGAAACACGTAACACTATAAAGGACCCAAAAGTGATTGAAGGCAGTAAGACATTGAAGTTTGCTTAAGAACATAAGAAAGACAGAACATAAGACATACGAACATTAAGACTGTTTAGTTTGCCCCAACATAACTAAACAAACCCCAAAACTATGCTCTAGCAGTAGAAATTCAGAGCTGGATTGAACGTTCGAAAAGTGTTTCTACTTACCAACTTGGCTCAAGTTTATCGGAAAAGAACACTATCATCAATACAATTCGGTGTCTACGGCATATGTGATGAAACGTGGCTAGTTTACCTGATTTTTATTTGGTCATTGCCCATGTATTTATTACCATTCCCCATGAATTTATTTGCAAAATAGGAACAACACATTGTACTTGGTCTAAAGTGACACTCAGTAATATGCGTTCATCTGCCGGCAAAACCCTTAAGTAAAATCCGTTCTATTAAACCGAACGCTATTTCTATGCTAATGTGAAGTGCGAATATCGAACGCGTTTATCTTTTGCTAAGTCGGTTTTCCCTCATAGATGGCGTTGCTGTTGTTGTTATTATTGCTAGTTTTGCATTAATCGAATAGAAACCTCATTTAGGCTGTAATAATCGCTGCTTTCAGGTTAATTACAATTGAGTGAGACACAATCTCAGCCAGCGTTTCATCTAATTTCTTAGCTAAATTGTTAATAAATCTATTACGCAACTGAAACATTTCGTACGTACAGTAGCATTCACTAATGTCATCATTCAATCCGTGATTTAGCAAATACGTAGCCCCTATTATTCCAACTGTAAATCGATATTTGCATATTTTGTGCAAGTAAAAGTTGCAACATGGATTTGCCGTGCATTCAGCTATTTGTATGCACGGATTTGACGAGTTCAAACGAGTGCAACAGCTCGAGTTCGAACTAGTAAATTGTACAACCGTGCATACAAATATTGAAATTTACGGCTAGCCGTGCTACAACTAAAACTGGTGACATAGTTGTACTATTTTATAATATATATGCAATGTTACAACTAATGTTATATATATAGTACAAAACTGTATTTTATCGCAATCTTGAGTTTTGTATTTTCCAGCAAATTCTGATAATGTTCACAAATTTTAACCTCATAAGCCTAATCAAAATTTTGAAGATATGCTGCGAGCAGGTTGTATATATTTTCTTCCATATTCCTTACGCAAACAAAATGTATAGAAACTGTAATTGTGTGTAATGATTGTTTTACCATGATGTATTTTTGAATATTAAATTCTGAATTTGAGAAATCACGTATCCTATGACTTGGTTGATGGTTATTTTTAGCCATGTAGCGTTTTGTTGGATATATCGGCGAAATTCGGGTAGCTATCTCTCATTCTATCAATGACACGTTGGTGCGCTTGCCGATGTCTATTTGGTTATTGCGTTTCCAATTTAATAAGATTAAAATAGCTGTTACGATTCAGACCCTTTTTCCAAACATGAAACACAGAAACCCTTTATTGTAATGCAAAAAGCGATAATGAAAATACTGCGTAATAGTTCAAAGGTACCGATCTGGACGTTCAACATGTTCTAGAACCTGTCTTGCATTTTCAGCAGGTTTTTGTTCCAATAAGGTACATGAAATCCTGAGCTATAGATCGATAACCAGGTTAACATAGCAGTACTGAAAAGGCTTGTTTTAGATAGCAGAACACTTCACTATCTCATTGGATCCAATTTATATGATTTAGATAAGTCGTGAATTTATAGACCAAAATGAATTCTCTTAGCGAATATTAACGGACTATGCTATAGGAGTTTAGTTATATCAAGAATGCATTAGGGAAGAGTATGACACTGCTCTGCACTCACATGTTAGCCCGTGTTTGATGATACAGGCGTTTTCGGCCTGACCCCCAGTTTCTAGGGCAGCTGCTTATAACCCGATCCCTCCGCCCCCCCAAAAATGGAGGGGGTCCTACCTATCCCTCCCCCGAATATTAACGGACCACGCTACAAGAGCTTAGCTGATATTAATTGACTATGTTATATGAGCTTCGGTGATATTAACGAACTACTCTATAGAAGCTTAGGTTAATAGGTAACGGATGTTATGTTGAAGACTGTGTGGCCGCAAATAACTATTCTTTAAAAATAATTACACCGAAACTGCTAGCATTTGCGTCAAAACTACGGGTTTATTAGTGCTAGATTGTCCAATCAGATAGAAATTCCAACGTGTAATAAAACCGGGCTGCAATATTTTGCCAAGGGCAATGCAAAGGGAACTGCTCGATTGCAATTGTGGGTTTCTAAACAAAGAGGTCCTGAAGTTTCAGTTCCTTTTAGTGCAAAGTGTAACAAAAATATTGAAAAATTGTGCAGAAGTGCTGCTATTTCGACATTTATTGTCGTTAAAAACAATTTTTGAAACATTTGACGTAGTTTATGATTTTTGCTTCGCAACAGAATTGTAGAAAATTATACTGTGAATAACTAATACGAGAATTAATAACTAACACATCGATTACATTCCCAGTCCTGCCAGAGAAACTAAAGAGCTGATGAAACCCAGTCTCTACAGCGGTTTATAAAAAATGTCTAAGCTGCAATTTCCACTTATTCAGTCATAACTAATTGGAACATTGTGAAAACGTTAGTTACGCATCGGTTGCAGAATTGATGAATATGTTATACGGACTTTATCGCCATTTCCGTCTGTAAAACAAATTGTATTCTTCAATATATACAATTCATTTGAAAATCTAAACCTATATCTTTGAGTAACCTTTATCATGAACAAGCCGGGTTTAGAACCCTGGCGGCCACCGTGAAAAGACTAGCACTCTGCCGTTATACCTTAGGTCCCTGTCAATCCGCATTGAAGCTACGTTAAGTATATACACTAGCCTTGTGGGACTTTGCAAACACAAATAAAAACTGAAAACAACACTGTCTAATATTTGTACACAATATAGATTGTTAACGCTAAAGCCTTTATGTCGAACGAAGACTTATTTCAAAGTCTTCAGGCTGTGACATTGTTCTCGGGTTCTGTCGTGGTTGAGTAAATGGTGAATACCATCCAGTCGAAGCGAACTTAATATCGACTCATCGTTTTGTGTTCAACTTTAACTTCTGTACGAATTATAGAGAGGGTACATTTTTAGTCTCGAATGTAGTGGCCGAATCGTCTTACAAAAGCGATGTCCAATCTGCGAGGAATTCTATACATCCATTTAACGTTGTTAAATATAATTTTACGCTCTATTATTGTGTTTATCAAATGATGGTGTACATATTGGGTGCAATTTTGGCAGCGGGCATCAAAATACTATTCGCTTCATGTGTTTCTATGCGAAAATACCCAGCAGATTGACAGTTAATTATGTAATGCTTCGATGTGACATCTGTGTTATAAACATCATTTCAAGTATAATGGACACGAAGCTACGACCGTTGAGGTATATGGGACCTTGAAATCAAACTTAACATTTAAAAATATACTCGTGGAGCCAGCACTTCTATACCTTATTAAGCTAATAAAGAGTGTCCAAGATATACTTCTTGGAAAAAAGCTTAACTCTTCGGCTGAAGGGGCAAACGGAGTTGGTTGTACCAAAGGGAAAATACTGGTGTGTCTTTTCAGCCTGCCGGATGATAACTATATATACAGTATAACATATGAAAACTTTGAACGACAATTTGCTCATAATTGTTGAAATTTTTCCCGCTCATAGGCGCACCCAAGGAAGGGGCCCTGTGACCCGGTCCCCCCTTAGCTGATCCGAAAATTATTTTTATACATAGTCACGATTCTATAAACACACATTCACCAGTTTGTCGAAACCGATTTTACGTCAATAATCAATTGTCGTGCTCAATAATACTGTTTTACGACAAGTACTCTGTTAGGCTGAGTCGGAGCTCTACTTTAAAGACTACGCTGTCATAGATATATATCAGTGTTTTGCTTAAACCAAATACATAGGATATTGTATATTATTTTCAATATTTTCCAGAGATTACGATTACAATTTAGTCGAAGGCATTTTACAATTCTGGATAGCGAAATATTTTATCAAATTTGGCATCCAAATGTCCAAGCGTATAACTAGTTATTTTGGTCGAAAAGACAGTGATAGTAGTGGCGTTGTAACCGTCTACACCCTTCAGGGACACCTATGCTATAAATTTAGATACACATGAATAATGTTTCATGCCTATTTATGAAACAATTGCAGTTTTCTGTTTTTCGAATTATTAAGCACAAGTTTGGATTTATTTTCCGCCTTATTTTATAAGATATTCACGTATGAAACATAAACTAACTATAGCAATAGTTGAAGCTTAAATATTACAGAGGCCAATTTGAAGTTACTCGATATTTCTCGTCGAGAGTCCAGTTTCGATACTTCAGTTGGACGTGTGTTTTTTCGGTACCATCACCGGGTCTAAGACATGCAATATACAAATATTTTGTAGTATTTGACAAAACTATTAGTAGCCGACGTGCACGTCGAGTTGTAATTTACTGGGCCGTCGAGACATCTGCATACAGATAAATTTATTGCATCGTTTCGTAATCGTTGGGCGGTACGATCCAATGTGAATATCTTGTAAATTGTTCAAGTTTTCGTCACCAGCTTTCAACCACGTTTGGGCTAACACCGGTATACTGATCTGGAAACTGTGGATAATCATTAACGATTTTCTGCACATATGGAGGGTTATATTCCTGCAGGGTTTCCTGTTAACACCGTGCAAACCGTTCACCACTTGGTCCAAATTGTTCATTGTATGCGATTGATTTTTAACACAGCATGATTAAAATTTCGATTATTATCACACAACGAAAAAAACATATATTTGGTTGGTTCGAGCTTTCAATCCTGAATGACGCTAAGAAATTTGTCGCAACTCCGGACTTAATTGAAAATCCAAGCTACTGTTAGTGCTCGTATACTGCAAAAGCGAAAACAGAGGAACCATATTCTGTCTGTAGTCATGGTTCTAGGACAGATGCAAATCTCACAGCTATTCTATAGTTGTTCTATTTCTTTAGTTTATTTATCGGTCCAAAAATACTATATATAAAACTACAGCCATTTCCAGATACCGTGCTTTCACAGCCGTTATAACTCTGAAATTTCTTTGTAGTGAAAAAGATATTTTCAGAAATTGTTGCAGAGAATGGTCATTTTTTTAAAATGCACACATAACATGCTTAGCACATTTTGCGAAGAATATCACAGGTTTCTACCCACAGCCTCAGGTGAATTGTTCTAAGTAAATTCGAATGCGATGCATATCACATGTGCCTCAGTCACTTTCAACTAACCCTGCTGCGGCTGAAAACTTTTGATGCGACCGAAAATATTCAACCCATAATTTTACGTAAATATGATTTGCTGGACGGATTGTAGTGTTTACGGTGGCAAATTGATCATCGGGTACAGTTACAGGTAGGTCTTCGGTCGGAAAAAGTTAGGACATCTAGTTGCTGTTATCAGATGTGAAAAAATTGTTTATTGTAAAAAAACCTAAAATAAATCAACACGTTACCGCAGTTTAGATGATAGCGGCAAATCTTGCACCGTACTGCCAAAATAGGTAGTTTTGACCATATTACCACCTCGAATTGTTTGAAAAATAAAGTTTTCCTCTCTCGAAACGTTCTATAGCGATGCCACCAATATTACCAAGTATGCTTTCCAACAATACGAAAAACAGTAAAATTAAAACAACTCCCAAACAATGCCAAAATATTGATAACGGCTGAGTTAAAACTGATCTTAATGGGATGCTTTTGTTTCATTATATGGAGTCTCATTACTGGAGTGCTATCAATACATCATACTAAAATGTACATGATAATTTATGCAGATCAATATCTGTATGCCGCTAGTGAAGCTTCCCTGTGTCGTATAGTGAGACAAGTAGACGCCTTAAAAACTATGCGCTTTATTTATTATGTAAATTTTTAGTTTCAACCACAAATAAATGTGTTTGTCGTTTAACATAGATTGCATCCAGGCTAGAGTTAAGGCGTGTTCACACGCTTAAATTTTTTGCTCAAATTTTGATCAAAATTTGAGCCCAAATTTTGATCAAATTTTGATCAAAGTTTGAAAGCATCTTTTTTGCATTTTTTATAACTTTGAACGTGTGAACACTGCTCAAACTTTTCAAGGATATTCCTGTAACCAATCACCGAAAAGATTCATTACTTGAAAAAGTTTGAGCTCAAATTTTGTTCTCAAATTTTGAAATATCGCAATTTTTCGTTAAAAATTACCGTCAAATTTTGATCAAAATTTGATCAAATTTTGAGCTCAAATTTTGAGCTCAAAATTTGAGCAAAAAGTTTGAGCGTGTGAACTCGCCTTTACGAATCGATTTTGGTTGGGTTTGCGCTGCCCGTCTAAGAGACATCTGTCACCAATCAATAAGCTATTTAGCCCAAAAACACATCTTCTTTATTCTGAAATGTGACAGCCGCCGGCATTTTTAGCTATGCGTCGGCGGCTCCGATAGAAGGCCTGAGCCACGCTTCAATCGAACAAATGTACCGAAATCACCAGGCTTGGCAACACTAAGCGTGTCGAGATAAATCATACTATCAACAAACCCCGCCACTCGCAACTTATAATATTCGACTTGATTTTTCCAAATTTAGATAGCTCAAGGCTCAATATTCTAGTTGTATGGTGCTCTGTCGAGCTGATGCAGACTAATAGTGATCAAGGCGTCTGATTTCCTTTTGTTTTTTAAGCGCTACATAGTGTTTTATGGACGTTTTATATTCGAATCTGTATATACTATGAGAAGTTTTCAATAACAGTGCTTACTTCGACAAACATTATTAAGCATTGATAAGTGCTAGTTTTGTAACTAGAAAACCGTTAGATGAGTAAAATGAAATGCTTGCTATGCCGTTCTCGATATACTAATCTAAGCCACAGCCATAGCCTGCTAAGCATTATATCCTGTGTAAAAGTTATGCTTACCGTAAAAGACTAAGCAGGAGAGCTACCGTTTCCCGAACACCGCACTGAGCTATTCCTTTCTTCCATCCATATAACGTACGACCTCTAGAGATCACATGTGTTCTACCAGTATTGAAGTATTGTCTAATTTAATATTTACGGAATATTTAAGCGCCTACTTGCACAAGCCAGTGTATGAGTTCAATGACTGTAAAAATACCAGCAATTCATTGTCACCTATTTAATCGCTATGAGCTCGAGTTCCGTAAAAATACCAGCAATTCATTGTCAGCCATTCAATCGCTATGAGCTCAAGTTCTGTAAAAATACCAGCAATTCATTGTCACCAATTTTATCGCTATGACCTCAAATTCTGTAAAAATACCAGTAATTCATTGTCGCCCATTTAATCGCTTTAATGTTTGCTTAAAAGTTCTGAATTTTCAACGCATTAACATATCCCAATAATTATAGACAGTCTAACAAAAGGCGAAACTTGTCATGAATTCAGCGGTATGACATTACGAATCCGCATTAAGCAAGTGTTACGGTAATAAATATATCGTCATCGGGAGTCAGAATACTTTAGACGACAGTATAATTGCTTCTGCAACGTAGAAATATACTTATGTACTAAATTGGGAACGTTCTTTTACCATTCGAAACGAAAAATTTGTTTTTCTTGGGAATCTTTTAATGCGATTATTGGCAAATCGTAGAAGTGTCGCTGTTGTCCGCTTCAAAATAGAGTAATCCACGATATATATAATATTTGATGACCCATAGTTTAAAATGTTTGGTTTTCTTGCAGTTTTGCACTTTATATGAGACCAAATTTCATCTATAAATCCCTTTATTAAATGTATTTTTTAATTATAAAATTTATCTCTGTTTAGCCATTTTCGTTTACAAACTGCATATATATTGTACGCGCATTGCAGAATTTCACTGCGATTATGACAACAATTGCGAATGCATTATAGCTACAAGACGGATTAAATTTTTTTGTTTTGCTAAAATTATGGTATCGCATGAGTTGAACATTATATACATGTTAGTTGTATATACACTCTATTGACAATCAGGAATTATTGTTGCTATTATTATTAAAAAACTTGTTTTCAAATGAAATTCTGTCCAAATGGTATTATATGCGCCACTGTTTTCTTGTTAATAATACAATGTTCGAAAGAATAATAGGATGAAATACAGCTTGGACAGGCTAGTCAAATTAGTAACCTCAGAATGGCAGAAGTGGGGTGGGGGAAGCTATGGCCTAGTAGAATCCGACCAGTAGTGGAACAATGGGCGCCTATAAATTATAGGTAGATATCGTGCGGATCGAACAGTTAAAATTCAAAGATTCATGGGTCTGTTCTGTGAGGCTCTCCAAGCCCGAAATTGGCCAATTTTGAGAATACAGCGATACTAAGTCTAATGGCACTAAAATTATCGCTATATCTTCAAAAATGACCAATTTCGTACTGGACAACTAACTGAAAAGACTCGGATTCAGTAAATGAATGTCTTCGCGATTTATAGATGAAAATATTCCAAAAGTTCATTATATTATATGATTGTACAACGTGAACTATGTTAGCTGTCCTTAAAACAGCTCCTAATAGGATATGGGAAGTCTGCTGTAGATAACACAATACGTCAAGGTCTGACGACAGAGAAGTTGATCGCAGTGGTGGCTTTAAGTGCAGCATTATAAACAATCGGCTCGCGTCATTATTAGGAAATCGTTGTTTACGTACCCAGCAGTTTTGCGGATTATAGTTGCAGAAGCTTCTGCAGCGGAATTTTGACACCAGTTCATGTATGAGTAAAAGTCAACGGTTTTAACACTTGGGATAGCAGGCTCAGATAAAAACACGTAATAAAGCCTATTGAAAAAACATATTTAGGTCAATATATGCTAATCAACTGCACGAAATAGTGTACATCTTTTGAAGGGTTGTAGAAAGAAAGGCGTGCCCCATGCCAACTTGATTTTATGGAAGATGGAATAATTGCCCCTTCTGCTTTCAGTTCTTTGGAAGATGTCACCGATGCATTATATTAAATGCTTAAGATCTTAAGATATTTTCCAACTGCCATGCCAAATTTTGTTATGCAATAGTACTAAACATCAAATATTATAGGAATTGCAGTTTGGTCAGTGTGGTGTCAAAAACTAAACGTAACATGTTCTAAGGTGACATGCTTACGTCCCAAAGCCCCCGTAATGTTTTCGGAGTTTCCAAGTATTTGAGGGTCCAGTCATGTACTTTTGGGTCATTTGGTTCGAGTCCTAGCTACAATGTTTGGAACTCTAGCATTACTACAATTAGCTTAACAATAGCTAAAATTAATATTTACAACATGAAAATAATATTATTTATTCCTTTGCCTTGTTTCAAATTGGACTTCGACATTTTTTGAGCGAAGCCGAGCCTTATGATAACGTGTGCATGCCACTGCGGTTAGTACCCAATTCAAGGCGAGCTTGACACATCGATTCTTTATCACCTATACTTATAAATTTGCCGGTTTTATACACTGATTCATAATGCGACCGCTAATGCTATATTACAAATGCACATACGCATATATTTAGTGCAATTCCAGATCTTTTTTCCAATCGTCAACACAGACCGAGCTTTCAAAAGAGTACCACAGAAACACGCAAACACCGTAGCGATCCTAATTTTCCCACAACGCGGATCTCTGTATGTGAGACAGCCAAGATATGACCTGAAACCCAAAAAAGCCTCACCATAGTTAGTCAAATAATATACACGTTAAACTAAGGCAAATCTGTTTGTTCGACACAGAAAGAAGCATTAATATTGAATGACGACTGTCGATCTATGTAGTGTTTTATGTGAAGTAGCGACGTAACAATTGCATGCGTACATACAGTATTTTGAGCCAGCTACCCGCCTGAAGCAACGTTAACCTTCTTTCGACTGTCGATCTATGTAGTGTTTTATGTGAAGTAGCGACGTAACAATTGTATGCGTACATACAGTATTTTGAGCCAGCTACTCGCCTGAAGCAACGTTAAGCTTCTTTTATCATTCCTTGTGCTATAAATGTTGCTTGGCTAAGTGATACCTAAGAACAGGGACGCAAATAAGGTCAGGATGAATGCCTCATATTTTCAGCTGGCGGATTTTTGGGATCCATTTGGTGGGATTGGTATAGCGACATCCGCTGTCTAACGAAAAAAACTTGAAAATTAACCAAACTTGACGAAATAATTTTTTGAAATTTTGACAAGGTGTATTATACCAACCCCAATTTTGTAAAATTTGTGCGTATTTTTCACAAATTTTAGCCAATTTTTGCTAATTTTCTTAAAATTCCCAGCTACCCTTGGGTACACAGAGCTGTAGTGAGAGATTTGCGCACGTGTCATGGAGTCCGGCCCTCAGTGGGAAAACCCTCTCTCCTTGGACGCCGATGATTTAATGTAATTTTCTTATCAAAACAGTCACCAGTGACGGAATGGCAATGCCGAAGAGCGGTAAACTTGTTTATTTACATCTGTGGCATCTGAAGCTGTGAATTTTGTTGTAGTTTTAGCGAGTATGTCTAACGATAGTAAATAATCTTACCAATGTTGAATATCGAAACCTAGTAAAGTTGTATAGTCGGCGAGACTGAAGCTCTTTAATTAGTCCGAAAAAACATGCAAGAATATACAGTAGAACAAGGGTTTTGGTAAACCAAATGGTTTTGCGGCGATATACAGACCAACGGAATAGTAAGAATGGCTTTATTGTACGTTTGTTTATCGAAATACTTAATGCTTTTCATTAATAATAGGTAGCGGGTACTCTTTGCGAATGTTGTATGGCGACGCAATTTATCGTCTTCCACCCCATCGTTTCCAATCATGCTGTTCAGCTTAGCAACCCTAAGATCAATGGGTAGTGATTGGGCAAAATGTGACGATACATGAGACTCAAATGGGTGTTTTATCATAGCTGAGTGCGTGCAAAAAATTTTGAGCCACAGTATTCCGTTAAAATTGGAGCACTGTCCAGCGTCAATAGGTCTAGCTCTCAGTGGATATGTTTCGAGCAAGTGAAAACCCCTAATTGTAAATTATACTCATGACTTTGTAGGCTTATCGTATATTGCGGAGTTTACGTTATAAAGAACCCCCCATGTGAAAGTTTTGTCCCCCAATGGTCTGGACCATACCATCCAGTGGTATGCGGTATATACCTACACTATATAATGTAATAGATGGTTATGAGAAACCATCAACGTAGCTACAGTGTCTTAATCTACCTATTGTTTTTTACTGACGGTGTCAAGGACACCATACGCAAACCCATTATATATTGCGTGTAAATAACAGCATGGTGTAGCTAATGTGGCGTTCACGTTATAATGTCCCCAACGTTTTGAACCTATGTACCCCACACAGTGTCAGACACACTGTTGACAACAGGGTGTCTTAGACACATCATGTTTTTAATAAATTTTTTCAACGGTAGCTAGTTACGCGTATTACCGCTTACCGACAGTGTCAGGCACACCGTGTCTTCTAGCAGTTTTATTGACAGTGTTCGGAATTATTTGAGCAATGTTCCTATGGGATAGATACAAATATCGAGAATTTAGGAAAAACTCCACAGGACAGTTGACTAATAAACCGCATTAGCTACAGACGGTGTCCGTTATAGTTAATTCGCGCAAAATCGGTAGCTAAGGGTGTGTACGACACTGTCTAGAAAAAATGTAGTAGCTAAGGGTGTGTCGTACACCCTCGGCATTTGATATATAGTATGGGTGTCACCCTGACTGTCTATACGGTAGGGTCGCGACTACAGGGGGTCAAAAGTTCCAAACAGCGGGGACATTATAACGTGAACGCCGCATAACACCACATAAAATCTACGGCGTAGTCCACACCATACTATTATAGACACTACACTACCTATGTATACTATCTGAAAATACCATCAGAAACACCATGGTGTCCAAGACACCATATAATTGATGGTGGAAGAGACACTATGGGTGGACAAAACTTTCACATGGGGGTCTTTTATAACGTAAACGCTGCATATCTCTAAACCATGCTATTGCAATTAGGTCCAAAGTAGCGGATTCCTTGTCGAAAACTCTCGCTGGCCAGGCAACAAGGCAGAAAATGTGATCGAAATCCGTATTATTTAATATAGCTTTCTCAATTTAAAACTAATATGAGTAAGGAAAAAAGTGAGTATTAGTTTGAAAAGGAATGTTAGTTTTTCGTGCAATGTTCTTCGAATGGGTAACATTCGGAATGCTCAGATATATTTCATATTTTTTGTATTTCGCGGACAGACATCAGTAAGAGATTGAAATGTGTAACCCCGTAGTTAGCTCACCGCGTCATTTCGGGGCAAATCGGTAATCAGGTCCCCGGGTCACAATGCATGACCCGTACTGACTCGGTCTGTTAAAAACCCAAAATGGCTTTCCTCTGGACTGTAATAAACATAACAGAATTGCTTGTTTCGCCTTCTACTTTGTCTGTTCGGCTCATACTAAAAACTTAAGCTCTCGTAAACCAGCCTCTGCGACAATCATTGCTCCGAATTCGTGGTATGAAGCTGACTAGATGGGTGAAAGATTAGTAGAGGGTTTATGGGCTGCGTTGTGCGACATATTCATGCCGTGCGACCGTAAAACATGATTTACAGCCACGTACAACGATACTAGTTCCCTTTCACACCAGTTTCATGTGCAAGTCCTTCCAAGATGTCTGTAATGTGCACACACAACTTCACACGATGACAAAGCCACTTCTAAAACACAACCTAGTTTTTGAACCTGCAGGTACCTGCTAAAATTAGAAATTGGACCTCCGCCACTAGGCCAGTACCCGCCGGCTCGGGGAGTTTTATCGGTCGTACAAAACCCACAAAGTGTAAAACTATATCGGTGGCTTTAGAGGTCATCATTGATGACTTTAAACTAGTTTGCTACATTTAACTTCACACTATTGAAATTTCTGACTGCGAAGTTTGTAGTCCAGGCTGAACAGCGTATACGTCAATTGACTGCTTAGTTTTAACTCAACGGCTGGTACCCGCTGAGGAAGAGTATTAAATCCCGTCCACTATAGGGAATTAAAACGCCAGTCGCTTAGCTAGTGCTTTATAAATGGAACAGTTTAGGTATTTAAATGACAGCGCCGGCTGCTCAATAAATGGAACCAAGAAACGACCATTAGAAATCATGTGGTAATATAGGGCGCAGGTGTTATAGAGAACCACCCAGTTTTCAGGACATAGGTCATTAAAGGGGACCACTACATCTATTTGACATCTCAAACTAAATATAAACCCCGTAAGCATAACTGTGCACGCTGCGGACACCCATTACCCGTGGGTTTAAGCGCTGCCCTTCGGTAGCCACAACCCAAGGACTAAATCTAAATATTTGAGCACCCATCAGGCATCTCCCTTGAGTACCCGTGCCAAGGCAATGCTTTGGCTCACATGTCACTTTGACACCTACTTTTGTCCTAGACTGAAGTCTTTGGCTCTAATACCCATATTTCAATCCGTCTAAATAGCGGTTTGCCAAGTATATATGAAAACGTTTTCTGAGACCATTTCTTTGGCTAATGTAACTTTTAGGGGCTATAATGAAATGCATGCTATGCCGTACTTGATATACTTAGCCTAAACCGTAGCCTTAATCTAAGCTAAGGTCCCTATATGAGCCGTATACTAAGCCTAAACCGTTTCTAAATAGCCTAAAGGTGACGTGGGCGGTTTCTTTATAGATTCGCAGAATTTTATACATTGACTTATTTGGAAAATGGCCATGTCACTAGTAACTACAACAACCTAGCCATCGGGTCATCGGGCCACTAGCATGACCTGTTCCCCGGGTTACAAAATGGCGACACGATTTCCGCTCTGAATCCAATTATATGATACAGTTCGAAAACCTTGGGCGTATTTTATGAAGTTTACGTCGCGGCTATTCCAC
>JASANE010019684.1:0-48877 GCA_030248225.1 Trileptium ribeirensis | reverse complement strand
TTTAGGTACGGGTTTTCGTGTCAGGGCGGGTCCTAAAGGTGGCTGACTATACACTGGGGCGGATTGCGTGGGCGGTGGTCCAGGGGGTGTCGAGTACGGTGTAATCCATTTGTCTGGAATATATTCCTCTAACGCGGCTTCGAATCCTAGTGGCATTAGTGGCGTGTGTGGGAGGGGAGTAGGTGGAGTATGCGCTGCGAGGTTTAGGGTATCGTTGTTCGTGCGACGCAGTAGGTTCACGATAGAAGTAATAAGGCACCGGCAGTCTGTCCGGGTCAGTGGCCAGGCGTTGTGAGTGGGACTACGGTAAGTTTGTGTAGCGGCGGCGGCGCGGCGTTGGGCGGGCGTAAGAGGCGATGTTTGGACGGCGTGTTCCACTGCCGAAGCTGGAGAGACGTCTTGTTCGGGCGTATGAGGCGAGGGCTCATCTGGATCTTGCGAGGCGAGTATTTCGATGAGACCTAAGTCATTGACGTTGAATAGTCGTAGCAAGCGACCATTGCCTGAGCGTGGCAGAGCTAAAGGTCTAGTTGGTTCCTCAGTTCTGACAGCTCGTTCCTGTTGTCGAAGGGTTATTGGGGCAGTATGTCGTCAGTATTCCGGAGAGAATGTGCCTGGGGGTTTATCAAGCGCTTAAGGCAACTTAGCTGGGTCTTGTGTAGCGAGTTCCTGTGAGATAGCGGGCCATTCAGTGTCGGGAGTTCTATCGGGGTCACAAATAGGTAACCTATTTTGCTGCGGAGCTCCGGCCGAACCTTGGGCTGGGGCTCGGATGGCCAACTGTTCGCGGTGTATGTCTGCCTGGGCTTGCGTGTACTCTAAGTTAGGTTCTCCGATCTTTACACTAGTTGTGTCAGATGTGCCATCAATTTCTTGGCGCAGTCTGTCAACTCCCTCTGTGTCAGCAGCCTGTAATTCCCTGGCGAAGTATTTGTCGGCGAGAATGATTTCTCCTGGTCCTTGCAGTGCGGCCTCAATGTACGCGGGAGGCACAGCTTCCAGTAAATCGGCCATGTCAGGGAATCTACTTAGTGGTCTGTAGCATGGTTTGGTGCGGTTTCTGTGGACTACATGGTCAGAGGCGTTGGGTTGTCCTGGGAGCTTGGCACAGATGCAGGGCAACATTGTGTTGGTGATTTGGTACCGTCCACACCATCTGCGTTCCAGTTTGCGTGATAGACCAGCTGTTGTGTAGTATCGATAAACCCACACATTATCATTAACTCGGTAATCTGGGACCTTGATTTTGCGATTGTAATAGCGTTTCCTATATTCCTTAGCAGACTGCATGGAGCGATAGGCCCTATCTCTGATCGTGGCTAACCATCGTTGTACATTTGCACGGTAAGCTTCTGCTATGGGGTAGCGTCCCCAATCAGTTTGTGTCTCGATTCCACTCGGTACGCGGGGTTGGAATCCGTGCATAAGCCTGAACGGTGTATAGTGCGTGGAAGCGTGTACTGCTGAATTGTAGGACATAATGCAATAGGGTACTTCGTCCCACGTGGTATGTCGCTTTCGGGTAAAGCTACCCTTAAGAGAAATATTAAGGTACGGTTAAAACGCTCGATCTCCCCATTTGCCTTTGGGTTGTAACTAAATGTTTCCCTCTTGAATGTGTGTAAACTAGCGCACAAGGCTTCCATGACTTCTGAAACGAAGCATCCTCCCCGGTCGGAGACTAATTCCTCTGGTGCGTCATAACGGCATACCACGTCCTCAACGAAAACCCTAGCTACACTCTTAGCTGTCTGGTCGGGCAATGCTGCGGCAATGACTAATTTCGTAAACTGATCAATAAAGGCGATAACATACCGATTCCCTTTTCGGGACAAAACCCGAGTGTCCAATATGTCAACGAACATGCGGTGCATAGGGGCACTAGCCACCGGGTTGTCTCGAAGCACGGCTCGGACATTTCGTGGCAAATTCCGTGATCGCTGGCAAAGTACACATCGTTTTACATATTCGTCTACGTCCTTATCCATGGTCTCCCAATAGTCGAATTGTTTGAGCTTACTCAGCAGACAATCTCTACCTGGGTTGGGTGTCCACCGAATAAAAAGTGTCGTGTTCGTGTTTGAGTATTTGTCGTATGAGTAGTTTGGGTACACACAGTTTAGGCCTGTGGTCATTTGGCATGATAGGGTGTAAGTAAAGGATGGCAGTGTCAGGGCAGAGACTGTAATGATTGGCTTCTAATTTGAGGGCGATCGCTGCCTTTTCATCGGATGGCCATTGACGAGTATGTAAGTACCACCATATGGGTCCAAATTGTTTATCTCTGCGTTGAATGTAGGGTATATTGTTGACATGATTTCTTCCCTCATACTGTTGAAAAGGTGGTAAGTATATGTGTTCGCCGGTGTCGTAGACCTGTTCAGGACGTTGTAATCGTACTCGCGGTCCACATGCGTAAGCGACCCTGATTAAAGTATCGAATTCTGGTAGACCAGCATATCTCTGCCTAGCATTCGTCGGTAGTGTCTCGGGTCTAGTGGGATCAGGCGTACCAGCAGTGGCACGGGTTAAGCTTTGCCGCGCCAGGAGCGGGCGGTGTCGGAGCAGTCGGGGGTTTCTGCGGTAGCGTAGGCCTATTGAATGGGTCAGGGGCGGATGAAGGTCCAGGGGTTGGCTCACCAGCGGGTTCTTGGGCTGGGGACGGTCCAGTCGGTTGTCTGGGATGGGTCGAGCGCCTCCAGGGCACCTCGACTTCTTCGGGCCACGGGTCGTCCACGTCCCCGCAGAAAATGAAAGGCGTTGGGTCTGGTAGAGGATCATAACCAGGTCCTCCAAACATGCGATAGAAGCGTTCTCGAACATACTCAGGCGGCATTGTAACGGAAGCGTCCGGGGGAAGTCCCATTAACTGTCGCGTAAGTCGTTTCCAAGCCTCCTCAGTGGGAAGTCGCCGCGTTGGTCGGGCAGGAGCTTTGCCCTTACCCACGATCCTGTCCTTTTACAGCTACAGCAACCATTCGAGGATGGTCCTGTTCGTCGTGTTCGGCTTCATCTGCAGAACCAGAAAATTCCACATCATGTCGGGGATCGCGTGAAAGTCCGTCTGCGTTGGCATTGGCCTTACTTGGTCGATATTAAATATTAAAACCACCGAATTCCATGAGTAACTCATCACGCCATTGGGCTAAACGCGAATTTCGCGAAGGCCTCTCAAATAGTGTCTTGAGCGGTTTATGGTCGGTCTCGACATGATGTGGAATTTTCTGGTTCTGCAGATGAAGCCGAACACGTCGTACAGGAACATGCTCGAATTGTTGCTGTAGCTGTAAAAGGACAGGATCGTGGGTATGGGCAAAGCTCCTGCCCGACCAACGCGGAGACTTCCCACTGAGGAGGCTTGGAAACGACTTACGCGACAGTTAATGGGACTTCCCCCGGACGCTTCCGTTACAATGCCGCCTGAGCATGTTTGAGAACGCTTCTATCGCATGTTTGGGAGGACCTGGTTAATGACCCTCTATCAGACCCAACGCCTTTCATTTTCTGCGGGGACGTGGACGACCCGTGGCCCGAAGAAGTCGAGGCGCCCTGGAGGCGCTCGACCCATCCCAGACAACCGACTGGACCGTCCCCAGCCCAAGAACCCGCTGTGAGCGAACCCCTGGACCTTCATCCGCCCCTGATCCCCATTCAATAGGCCTACGCTACCGCAGAAACCCCCGACTGCTCCGACACCGCCCGCTCCTGGCGCGGCAAAGCTTAACCCGTGCCACTGCTGGTACGCCTGATCCCACTAGACCCTGAGACACGACCGACAGCAACGCCAGGCAGCAGACATGCTGGTCTACCAGAATTCGATACTTTAATCAGGGTTGCTTACTGCATGTGGACCGCGAGTACGATTACAACGTCCTGAATCAGATCTACGACACCGGCGAACACATATACTTACCACCTTTTCAACAGTATGAGGGAAGAAATCATGTCAACAATATACCCTACATTCAACGCAGAGATAAACAATTTGGACCCATATGGTGGTACTTACATACTCGTCAATGGCCATCCGATGAAAAGGCAGCGATCGCCCTCAAATTAGAAGCCAATCATTACAGTCTCTGCCCTGACACTGCCATCCTTTACTTACACCCTATTTAATGCCAAATGACCACAGGCCTAAACTGTGGGAACCCAAACTACTCATACGACAAATACTCAACCACGAACATGACACTTTATTCGGTGGACACTCAGGTAGGGATCGTCTGCTGAGTAAGCTTAAGCAATTCTACAATTGAGAGACCATGGGTAAGGACGTCGATGAATATGTAAAACGATACGTACTCTACCAGCGACCACGGAATTTACAACAAAACGTCCGAGCCGCGCTTGGAGATAACTCGCTGGCTAGTGCCCCTATGCACCGCCTGTTCGTTGACATATTGGACACTCGGGTTCTGTCCCGAAAATGGAATCGGTATGTTATTGCCTTCATTGATCAGTTTACGAAATTAGTTATTGCCGCCGCATTGCCCGACCAGACAGCTAAGAGTGTAGCGTGGTAGTTTTTGTTGAGGACGTGGTATGCCGTTATGACGCACCAGAGGAATTAGTCTCCGACCGGGAGGATGCTTCGTCGTTTCAGAAGTCACGAAAGCCTTGTGCACTAGGTTACACACATTCAAGAGGGAAACTTTAAGTTACAACCCAAAGGCAAATGGGGAGATTGAGCGCTTTAACCGTACCTTACTTTTTCTCCTAAGGGTAGCTTTACCCGAAAGCGACCATACCACGTGGGACGAAGTCCTACCCTATTGTATTATGTCCTACAATTCAGCAGTACACGCTTCCACGCACTATACACCGTTCAGGCTTATGCACGGATTCCAACCCCGCGTACCGAGTGGAATCGAGACACAAAACTGATTGGGGACGCTACCCCATAGCAGAAGCTTACCGTGCAAATGTACAACGATGGTTAGCCACGATCAGAGATAGGGCCTATCGCTCCATGCAGTCTGCTAAGGAATATAGGAAACGCTATTACAATCGCAAAATCAAGGTCCCAGATTACCGAGTTAATGATAATGTGTGGGTTTATCGATACTACACAACAGCTGGTCTATCACGCAAACTGGAACGCAGATGGTGTGGACGGTACCAAATCACCAACACAATGTTGCCCTGCATCTGTGCCAAGCTCCCAGGACAACCCAACGCCTCTGACCATGTAGTCCACAGAAACCGCACCAAACCATGCTACAGACCACTAAGTAGATTCCCTGACATGGCCGATTTACTGGAAGCTGTGCCTCCCGCGTACATTGAGGCCGCACTGCAAGGACCAGGAGAAATCATTCTCGCCGACAAATACTTCGCCAGGGAATTACAGGCTGCTGACACAGAGGGAGTTGACAGACTGCGCCAAGAAATTGATGGCACATCTGACACAACTAGTGTAAAGATCGGAGAACCTAACTTAGAGTACACGCAAGCCCAGGCAGACATACACCGCGAACAGTTGGCCATCCGAGCCCCAGCCCAAGGTTCGGCCGGAGCTCCGCAGCAAAATAGGTTACCTATTTGTGACCCCGATAGAACTCCCGACACTGAATGGCCCGCTATCTCACAGGAACTCGCTACACAAGACCCAGCTAAGTTGCCTTAAGCGCTTGATAAACCCCCAAGCACATTCTCTCCGGCATACGGACGACATACTGCCCCAATAACCCTTCGGGAACAGGAACGAGCCGTCAGAACTGAGGAACCAACTAGACCTTTAGCTCTGCCACGCTCAGGCAATGGTCGCTTGCTACGACTATTTAACGTCAATGATTTAGGCCCCATCGAACTACTCGCCTCGCAAGATCCAGAGGAGTCCTCACCCCATACGCCCGAACAAGCCGTCTCTCCAGCTTCGGCAGTGGAACACGCTGTCCAAACCTCGCCGCTTACACCCGCCCAACGCCGCGCCGCCGCCGTTACACAAACTTACCGTAGTCCCCACTCACAACGCCTAGTCACTGACCCGGACAAACCGCCGGTACCGTTCCACCTCTATCGTGAACCTACTGCGTCGCACGAACAGCGGTACCCTAAGCCTCGCAGCGTATACTCCGCTCCCACACACGCCACTAATGCGACTAGGATTCTAGGCCACGTTAGAGGAATGTACCCCAGACGAATGGATTACACCGTACTCGACAACCCCTAGACCGCCGCCCACGCAATCCGCCCAAGTGTATAGTCAGCCACCTTTAGGACCCGCCCTGACACGAAAACCCGTACCTAAACCACGACGGAAACCAGTTCAAACCCCCATAAAGACTAGTGAACGAGTATCATCTGTAAGTTCCGAGAACACATCACCCGAAACTGTTGATTCCCCAACACCACCACATCGGTGGGTAATTCCACCCTTATTATCGCCCCTAGCGAAACGTGGAACCGAGGCCCACTGCCCGAAACAGTTGAGCCCCAGCCCCCACCCCACCAATGGATAACCCCTGTCGCATTGTCACCCCTAGCGGAACAAGAAACCGGTACCCATATGTTCCTTCCTTCGGTGGATGGACCACTAGGAGACAGAACCAACAAGCGGAATGGGAATGGGCATTGGCCGAACGGAGAAGGATTCAGCAGGAAGAGGCCCGTGCCCGAGGAGAACTTCAGGATGCGACCGAGTTAATGGAATATCTATCAGGACCTATCGTACAACACCCTCCCTCGGAAGCCCAAATAGCAGCAGATGCAATTGTAGGAGAATTTATTGAAAGTTTGGCTAGGAGACGCGAGACAAATGGACGGGAAACGAGTGAACAACACCGACCCTCCGAATCTTCGGAGGGTGTTAGATCGAAACGATCTCGAAGACGAGCCGAGCCGCCCCAGCGGCCAGCGAGACAACCTGAACCATAGGCTCCTCTATTCGGGGGAGGGAGAAGGGGCCGCCGCGCAGCGCACCCTCCGCCATAAAAGGGACTCTAGCTCGACCCGCACGCGCCAAAGCTCACGCTCGAACACCAGCTAAAGCTCAACCACATGTTAGTTGGGAAGACTGGGAGGAAGAAACACCCTTAAGTCAACTTTTACCGCTTTGAACTTGACTATTTTACCGAGGAAACTAAGTGATCTCCGGAGATGGGACCTTCTAGTGAGGAGATCCAGTGGAAGACCGAACCTCCTCAACCCACTCGACGACAACCATATCGTCAGGCTAGGGACCGTCGTCTACTATATGAAGACTACATACCACACGGAGCTAAAGCTCGGGTGGTAATACCGCGCATGACCCCCCGACAGCCTGCACCTCAACCCCCAGAACTAGCTCGACGAACAATACCTCAGGCCCAACCGACCCGACATCTCGACCCTGTTATGCCACTGGATCCCCCACCTAGGAGTGCCGCTATTGGCACGAGATGTTCGAACCTTTTAGGAACATCTTTGACGAATAGGACATCGAAGACATGTTAGCCGCGCATCCTGACTTGGAACCGGACAAGACAACGGACAACGACAATTACGACCTGAAGACCTGGGACTGGAGGCTGTCCGACCTCCTAGACAACTGTCTCAAGGAAGACGGTTATAACGCTGACGCCGCCTCATAACCTCTCTCCTGAGAACTCGAGCTCCCGCACCAAACATCCTTCAAGTACCGCCGCTAATGGCGATGAATATTATTATCAACCGACAAATCAAGGAAATGAAACAAACTTCGCAACCACGCGTGCCATTTTACACCATCAACTACAATGCAACCATCGAAACGTTTCTTTCGTAAGGCACGCGCTGGCCCGAATTATCAAACATGGCTCCGTTGGGTCAAAATATCAAACAGTACCCAATCGAATACACCTCAACGGAGCAAGGATATCAGCTTCTCGTCACCTATTTATTCGACGAGGAGCAAGCTAGACAGGATATATCCGATCTAAATATGGGAGCTCGAGACATTAAAGCCATCTCCCGAAGAAACAAACAACAATTTCTTGATCCAGAAACAACGGAGCACATTCGCCCCGTCCTTCCGCATCGCATGCGAACGGTGCTCCTCGAAAAATTTAAACTCCCGAAGTTCCGAAATGTCCTGCTCGCCACCGGCCATGCTCAGTTGCTCGAGGCAAATCGCACTGACTCGTTCTGGGGAATCGGTCTTGGGTCGGAAGACATTGCCTTTGGCCGCCGTCCGCGGCCATGCCATAACGTCATGGGCCGTCTCCTGGAGGAGATACGGACCTTCATTCGTCGCGATGTGGCCAACTGGCCAACGGTACGAATTCACGGCGACTCCGTGGCAGCGCCATTAGTCAAGATGGCCACATCGAAAGGTTGGTTCGCTGTGGTCTGGCCTGGAGTCACCATGCAGTTTTTGATTCGGAGGGCAACATGTATCGCCACGCCCCAGACTAAAACTATCATTATACCTGGCGGATACAGAGCCGCATTGCGATCCAAACCACACGAAGGCCGCCTTCTCGACACGCTGAGCAAATTTGTGCTCCGCGTACGACGGCATATATGCTCCTTTGATTATCTATCGAGCGATGGAGCGCGAGCAGTGATCGCTCCGCCTCCACCAGCTTGGAACGTTGGACAGGACGACGTGGGCGTCTGGACCAAGGAATTCACCCATCTGTTTCAAGACATTAAGTGCCAATTCCCAGACAGAGCACGGAAATCAGCGATGCCCCAATACCCGCCGGAACTGTTAGAAACAGATGCATGGGAGACGGGCCCCAGCGACAACCCACCTGCGGAACCTCAAGTCGCGGAGCCTTATATTTGTTTCCTTCGCAGGTGGGTGGAATGTCAAACGTCATAACGAGGGAGGGACTCTACTAAAAGAAAATCGAGACAATAATGTAAGGACCATGCACCTAGGGTTGATACCGGAATGTATTGTGTTTATATGTGTGTTATACTATGCTGTGTTTAACAATTAGTGTCGTTGCATTACTTTGTGCTTATTAATTTATGTATGACATAGCAAAATTAGCCCACAGAGGCACACAAATAAATCTTTCAACCCCATATGAAAAGTCATTTTCCCCCTTAAAAATATAGGAGGTTGACTTGGTTTGACAATTCTCGGGGTTCGCCAAACAAGGGTTAGGATAAACCACTTAGTGACCGCTGGTCATTCATAAACAAAATATTGACCATTTAGCGTGATCAGGCCGAGCCCTACTACATAAATTACGTGCTTAGCCTCAAATACTAGATAACAAAATTACCAAGCAGCGAAGGCGTTTTGCTACCACTTCTGCGATAGGCCGAACTAAATTTTTGGAGAGGTCTTAAGTGATGAGACCTCGGTACAAGTTAGAATTTCATCGTTAACAAATCTTAGGCTTAAGAAAATTGTCCGCACCCGTATTATTAAGTCCGAATATTTCCATTTAAAATATAAGAGATGTAACAGGACCGTTCCGGCCGAGTTACGAGCGTTTTCATGATTCCCGCACCCAAAATAGTATTCGAACACGCTGATAACCTGGGTCACGTTCATACAAAAAAGGGGTCGCATTTTAACAGAGTATCGTTTTGTATAAAAATGCCGTATTTTATCCGTAAATCGTATTTTTAACAGTGTATCGTTTTGCATAAAAATGCCGTATTTTATCCGTAAATCGTATTTTTAACAGTGTATCATTTTGTATAAAAATGCCGTATTTTATCCGTAAGTCGAATTTTTAACAGTGTATCGTTTTGTATGAAAATGCTGTATTTTATCCGTAAATCGTATTTTTAACAGTGTATCGTTTTGTATAAAAATGCCGTATTTTACCCGTAAATCGTATTTTTAACAGTGTATCGTTTTGTATGAAATTGCCGTATCTTATCCGTAAATCGTATTTTTAACAGTGTATCGTTTTGTATGAAAATGCCGTATTTTATCCCTAAATCGTATTTTTAACAGTGTATCGTTTTGTATAAAAATGCCGTATTTTATCCGTAAATCGTATTTTTAACAGTGTATTGTTTTGTATAAAAAATGCGGTATTTTATCCGTGAATCGTATTTCATCAGTACATCGTTTTAAACTTTCAACGGGACGCGTGTTGTGATTCAATTAAACCAGGGAAAGCTAATTTGCCCCAACCAACGCGTAAGACCGAACATGGAACCCCTACCGACAGAAAAAAGAATCACGCCGAACCCTAATCAGCCGCCACTATACGTTAAAACTTTGACGGTTATGACCGTCCGGGAATAGGAGGCCCCTGGCTGCACGTTCAAGTTAACAAATTTGTTAAGACAGAAATCAAAGGTATTATGTCTACTTGATTTTAGCTACATACTAAGCAATGGTCACGGGAAATCACAATTCGCAACCAACCAACTTTATACGTGCGGTAGCTTTTGAGCTTACAAAGAACGACGGATACCGGGTTAATTTGATGGCCCGCACCCGTCTAGGGCAATATTATCTGGTAATAACCGGAGCATGCTGGTAGAACATTTTGAGGACTATTGTCGGATACCAAAATCGAACCGGACAACGCCTGAACCTCACTCGTAACGTATAAAGACAACCGCTGCTTACGTTAACTTGAGTTGTCGAAGCAAAAACAGGACTATTACTTTAAATATATTTTTAACATACCGTATATATATGTGTGTATGTGCCCCTTAGCCGGTTGCGTACGATCTCATGACCTTGTGCCTGCTCGCACAACCGTGAACGTCCCTGTGCATATTTCAGGTAAAACCGCCCTTTTTCTTATTACCTCGCGGTACCATGTGACTGATGCAAGCTCCCACCCTGCCACATCCTCGCTGTCCCACCCCGTTCCTGAGCCGGTGCATGCGACCCCTCGTTTTGTTTATAGCGACTAGATGACTCCAATGACGTGCGCCAGACCACCCGTCCGAATTCCCGCTGACCGGTTGTAGTCACCCAAAGATGCCTAAATCTCTATTGCCAACCACTAGTGGGCACAGGTGATTCGAGGTTTTTTCTCTCAACTCCAAAATGGGCGAACCGCCCCTCATTGGGTTCGTCTCGACGAGACATCTCCAAAAATACTCGGTGGGTCACGGTCCGCCGCCCCGTTAACCCGGGACAGCGCCCCTACCGTAGCCGCTACTCTCTCTAATCGCTGTCATTTTAGCGCCATTTTTACCCCTACCGCTCCTGCAGCGATATCACCCCTCAATTGAATCGCCGTTTGACTGCGAGTCCAACGATGCCCGCCGGGCGTCGCTCCGATAACGCAGGAGAGCCCGCTAAAGCTCCCCATACTTATGTACATCGAAACCCATAGGTAGGTTCCTACCCGTTATTACGTCCCCCCTCGTGTTTGGTATCGATCGGCCCCATTTTTCGTCCTGGAACCGAATCTCGCCCCAGCCCCACGAAAATCCCCCGGCTTTTCCCTGCCCCACTGCCCGCCCGCGTCCCACCTCGCTCTCTCCCTGACCTCGCTGTCCTTTCTCTATCGTTTGTTTTTCTTTTGTCGCTTTCTCTAACCGACTGCTTTGGTGGGTTGGCAAGGTCGTCGTTGTTGTTGTTGTAGTTGTTGTTGTTCTTCTGCGTGTATTGTGTGTACCTGAGCGACCTTTCTGTCGCTCAGGTCGTCTCTGTATCCCATGTGTATTGTGTGTGTTTGTGTATGTGTTCGTGTGTCTTCTGTAAGTATTTTATAGATGGATCTAGATCTATATATGTATATATATTATGTACATAAGGACACAGAAAAAAATGGACGGACCAGGACACCACGTGCTAAGAAACGTTAAAATTGTAAGTTTTACGGACGGACTGGACATGGACGTTCGGACAGGACGGGGGTGCATTTAGGGCTGTCCCATGGGTTTCTGGGGCCTCAAAGTAGGAAACCCCATCCCGTTAGGAGTCCCTTGGAGGATGTTCCACCTCCAACTTCGAGATGAGTCGTTTCCCGTCATTGGTTCCCCCTGGGACATGCGGAACTCAGCTAGATCAGCTAGGAACCACGAGCGAAATTGATTTTCTCGACATTTTTAGGTGTCCGCGCGACTGTGGTCCCTTTCTACGACGCGATTAATGAGTTGAAGCGACAGGCAACACATCGAAATCACAAAGAAGATATCGTTGTTTGCCGATCCAATTAAGGCAGGAAAGCTTAAACGACTCAAAAGACGGGCCACATTGCAACTTTTGAGGACATTGCGGGAAATTGGGTGGCGATTTAACCATCTTGGGACCGGATGTTGTCTTGAAGACGTGGGCGTTGGATTTTATTTCAAAGAACATCCGGTGTAATTGCAAGAAATTTGAGCTTGAACGCTCGGATTTCATGAGTAAATCGGGGCAGAAATCGCTGATGGCTGACCTCCGAGTACTCGGAGGGTTCAAGTTTGATGTCGGTAAGTTTGATTGAAGCCGACTCTCCCTAAAGACAACGACGGCTTACGGTAGCTGTCAAATTTGAATTTCCGGAAGTGTCCCCAATTGGACGCTCAAAGAAGAAACCCCAAAAAGTGGGCGTCAAGAAACGTCGACGATTGGATAGCGACAAAATCGCTATGTTAAACTACAGGCGAAAATTCCGAGCTTACGGCCAACGCGTCGACTCTTGGCATCAGTTGGGCTTCGACAGGGCTGAGTTCGATCGACTTTAATGACCGGCCCCGACGCAGTATATCTGTGTTCGTAGTTTTCATATGGCTCTGGTTTTTCGCTTTTCGCTTTTGCTTCGGATACACTCGATGGACGAAAGATTTCCGCGTAGGTGTATACCTCGCGAAGGGGGTTCAGCTAAACAAATTCTAGGTAATGCATCTTGAGCTTAACGTGTTTGCCGTTCCCAAAGGAATCGTATCTTATCGCGGTTTTATTTGGCTCTTGTTTCACAGCATTTAGGTGTGCTCGGATTAATAAAATCTTGCTGGAACATTGTAGGTACCTCAAATAAGCACGCTTTTCGCTGTGACGACTGCCCAAAAAATGCTAGGCAATACCCCGTTCCCCAAAATACCCCAGTGCGCGGCCAATGGGGCAAAGCCCCTAGCCGACTCAAAATTACGTTCGCCCCAGCTGATGCCGCGTATGGACAGTTTGATATTGAAACCTCAGTTTGGTGCACTCTGAAATATACCACTAAAATAATCAAGCTTACGAGTGTTCACCATAAGGTAGCGATATGGTTTTCTCTCGAGGCCAATGTCTACAATTGAGCACACTTAAATAAGCCGTTGTCTGGAACATTCACAGTATTAAATTAGTGCCTTTCCTTTGCGGGATTCGTGCCCCAGCCGTTATAATAAAATTATTTATCCACCACAACAATAAAGAAAAGTACCTGACTCGCCCTGGCCATTTAGGCCCCGAACTGAGCAAGTGCAAAACCCCCGTTTCTTGTTGGAGCGAGTTCATCGCTGAGTTTAGTCAGATTTAACTATTTACCCAGAGTTGCTCGTTAGGCTACGTACTATGTATGCTCAGCTTGGAGTTCTTGTTAGTTTCCCTTTTATTATTTTCGCACTGAGTTTCGATCCTGCACGGGGAACTCAAGCCCGCTGCAGTTTCATTAGTCTTAACCATTCGGCCACAGAGATACAGAAGCATCGGCAACTAAGTCGAAGATAATTCAACCGCACTATAGTGCAGTTGAGACACTGCACCGTTGCAGTGTAGAAGAGAAGATAGGTAATAGAGAGAGGCAACGAAACAGCAACAAACGCGAAAACAAAAGACGCAGACGCGTCCGGGGCCGACGGACCCACGCCCGGCTCCCCAGAATGACCCCTGGGCTAGGAGGAAAGACCAGATAATCGACCGGCAAGGTGTGTACGGCCCGCGAAACTCGCCCCACCATTCCCCAGGAAAATTCCGGCTGAGGAAACAGATTAAAGTTAGACAACTGGGCTCGCCCCTGGGGGCGGCCTCGAAAGTTGCCTAGAAGGACGTATCATGCCATTTAGCATCACGACCGCGTTCCCCCGGTCTAAATCCGATGGATTATTCCACCCCTCCCCTTTCTTCTTTAGCCTGCCGTTGGGTCAGTCATACTGTTAGGTAGGTAAGGTTGCCGGCAACAATAGAATGAACCTAGGAATAAGCAGTACTGCGAATGTATCGCTGGGGTAAATTATTTAGCGCCACTCGTGACTCGTGACACACTATCACCGGCGGTGTTCTGAGTAGTGATCAGACTGTGTTATAGAACTCGCATAGTCAGGTTCGGCCACCGCTTTCCCCCGTAGCCACTCCGAATGTTCGTCGCTGTGTACAATTATTTGTCATTTGATTTGGCACGCTTTAAGGAGCAATCTTCGAAGCACTCTAGGGCCCCTGCTTGCTGTGCACCATAGCTGAAACAATCGCTAGCATTAAGACGCAGCAGGGATAACCGCCCGTAGTCCGCGCACGCGCGCCTATCTGCAAGCTCCGCCCCTTTTTTCCTTTTTGTACCCTGTGCCCCATAGCTCGTTGAGCTGGAACGACGACATCGAATTAATACTGAACTTCCCCGACTAGACTCACCTTGCCCGCCTCTCTAGCCGATAAGAAACACTCCAACCATAAGCTTTAACCGTGTAAATAAACTTGTATCATTGACACCGAGTACAGCCTTACTGAGACGATAGGGATTTTTCTGGTTTGTTCGCTCGGACGAGCAGGCACTGCTCGCTATGGCTTGTGAGCGAGAATAGGTCACAAGTACTGGCGTGCATGGCCTTTTGATATATACATTTTCGTTTTATTACTGGAACTAGCGAATGACATAATCGTAGAACGTAAGCAAAATTCAACTCGTTCATGACAGTGATTTAAAATTGGTTAGGAATTTACTCTATTTTAATAAGCCGAACTTCCACTGGTCAAAGTACCAGTTCGCCCGCATAAAATTTATCGAAGGAGTAGACCACGCCATTGATCATCCGAAATTAAACTTCCAGGGCCTGTCGGAACCCTGTGGGGGCCACATAGGCTACAATGCTCTAGCACGGAGCATATGAAGATCTTAACTAGGCAAATCAACTTGAGCTTCGAATTTCTAAGGGCATTTTCATCTTTCATTCCAACATTTAACACTACTAATTAGAACTAAACAAATTCCGATGAGTCTACGATAGGCTCCATGACCTGTGAGCAGGTGTCGGTGCTAGCCTCCATGGGGGACCTCAGGAATCATACCAGAGACCAGACATGTGCGCAACCAATCGGACGGGATCCCGACACACCCCGTAAAGCGCGCCTGCGGCCTGCTAAGCTCCGTAGCTTCTTGGGTCTGACCAAGAATAGGGTCGATTTTTAGCATTCGCGGTCCGCCCTTGAGGTTACGATAGCCGGGGTCGTATGGGCATGGTGTTATGAAGTTGCGCCATGCAGCTGCGTCTCGTTATTACATATTACTCACAAATTCATCTATTGGTGTTGAGTTATGTATAATGCGTTGCTGGGTCGGCGGTTAATTATACCGCTCACTGGTGTCGGTATATCAACTCTGCAAGAATTACCGTGCGGATTCTTATTCACCGTTAAGTCAACAAACAGACAGTATAGCAACTTACATTAAATTTAACATTATAATGAAATGTGGCCGTGTATATATACTATTTGGTCTGTCCGGCTAGAGCGCGTATTTGTTATAATGTGCATTAATAATGAAAATTTAAATGTAGGACACGCTTTATGGCAAGTCATACGTAACAATGTTATTGGTTTTTGCACTATACATAGACTAATTAGAAGCCATTATTCACTTGCGCGATTTGGGCCTAAAACTAATAACACGTGCTTGTTTCTTCAGTCTTGGTAGTTTGTCAGTTATGATTTTTATGTTTATGGCCAATGCTGGACCCTTAAGTTTTTGACGGGTCCTTATTTGTCCCCCAGATTGCTTCACCTTGGGCGCGCGAAAAATTTTAGCGTAAGAATTGACAAAAATAAAGTGAAAAGAGGTAAAAATCGGAATTGGAAGCGAAAATTGCATACATTGACATTGATGTGTAACTAGTGGCTAAAGCGATGAATTCAACCTTATAGGTGCATTATAATCGACAGAACTGTATGCTTTTACAGCCATTGCGTGTCCAATACAGCTAATAGTTACAGATAACTGTCCCTATCGGCTGGCTGTGAAAACGATTTTGTCTCTTGTAACCAGTTGTAAAAGACAAAAGTTCCATACATCCATCTGTTAGGTTTTCAAATCTAAATATAATGGAAATGGTTGTCTCTAAAAGATTTTAGTATCTAACGGCTAAACATTACAAATTAAAATCGTTCACAGTCGTTTCCATTAAATTTTTGTCTCTTACGGCCATAAACTTTTGTCTTTTATGGCAACACCACTAGAGGAGGGGGCACCACCATCAAAACTGGAGGTGCTGCTAATATCAAACTGGAGGGGGATATGTAACAACATTCAAGTGTAACAACATTAGAAATGTTGTTACATACAAGCGGTTATGCCTAGCAACATACGAATGTTGTTACGCATAAGCGCTTGTATGTAAATAACATTAACAATGTGCTTACATACAAGTGCTTATACGTTAAACAACGTACGAATGTTGTTACGCTGAACACGATTTGTGTAGTTACTCATGAAGATTGTTACATACTATCGAATGTATCGTTTTCATACGCACGTGTTTATATGCCGACGATGTCGAGTAAGCGCACACACATCTCTGTGAACGACGCATTACTGATAAAACTTGTCTGGATTACGAGGTTCACGGCAATCTGGCGGCGTGGAATTCTGATGTCTGTGACGAGACGTGTAGTGACAGTGCGGCACCTTACTTAATACACACACACATACGAAAAAGTATTTTATAGGTGGGAATATGAGCTACGAACCCCCAAGCACATTTATCCACTCCCCGAAGCCTCAGCACTGTGTCCATATCACTTCGGTGCGCGAATTGGCAAAATTTGTAAAATAGGTGGCAAAAATTAGCGCAAATATGCAAACATTTCAGCAAAATTTGATAAAATAATCCTATGTTTCGATAATAACCATTGCATATATGTTTGTCGTATACTTTAAAACTTAGGTATACATCGTATGTTGACAGGGAAACCCTTGAAATTTACGCCATGGCACATACGACTGTAAATGTCGAAAGCAAAAACATTGAGTACTGTTATTTAGGAGTAACTAAACGCGCTAGTTGAGTGTTTTCGCTGCATATGCTTGGTGCTGTGTGTACTGGACGATACCAGTGCCTTCAGAATATCTCCACATTAACATTCTTATAGTTTGGAGAATTTATTTCCTATAGATTGTCGTCGACGAAAGATCTGAATACTCAGAGTAACGAGAAATCTTGACGCCTGATGATGGATTTTATTCAAGCGTACACATCCTCTTGTATCTGTTTAAAATCATGAATTAAAATTGGGAAATCTAGGTTTTTTTATAAAACAAGATTCATAGGTATAGTAGCAGAGGCTCAACCTTCTCAGTGTAGGACACCACTAAGCCACATTTGCTCCTTTCGATATATTCTTGTCATTTTATTAATCAGATATTATTATCATTTAATAGTTAGACTTGAAACCCTATAGCGCTCACTGTCCACCAACGAGGTTACCCCACATTGAGTAGTGTTGTCTTAACTGAGTTTGCCGTATGATGTCTTAGTGCACGTGTGCGGTTATTCGTCTGTTTTGCGCAATTTCATGAAGAACCGAGCAACATATTTCTTTTTTAGCTCAGTTGGTTGTGTATACCGCTCTCACCCGTATAACCAGGGTTCCATACATAGTGCCGGATTCAGCTTGGCAAACCCTAAAACAAAAAATTATTCGGACAATAAAACGTTCAATACTGCATTCTACACCCCATTTGGCAATCAAAGATGAACGAGTTTGGCATTTCTATTTAATTTCTGGAAATGTCTACTTAGAATGCATCTGTGATGACGCAACTGTTGAAAACCTAAAACTAAAAATTAGTGTGTCACATTCTGGCGACAGGACTGATGCCTAACTCCTTCCAGGGCAGCTATGTATAGGACCGTTGGCCTTGTTTCCACTTTGGCAATACTATTCGGAATCGCCAATCCATTGTTGGTTTTCATTAAGGGTTCTAGTATTACCGTGTCGCCTGCTTTTGTTCCTACCGGCATCTTTACTTCGATGAATTTCACCCACTATGGTGGAATCATTTGTTTGTACGAACATTTGCAAATTTCGATATGGTTGTCGTCTTCTTAACTGATCGATCTCATTTAGTTGACCCTGTAGCTATGAGGTATCGGTCGACCATTCATCTTGATTCGTAGTTGTTGATAATAGATCAGCTATCCAAAAGCTGCTAAGAAATCGTGCCCATATATCGCAATTCTTGAAAAGTTCTTGATTACGATAAATGAGATCTTTCATACCTTTTCCAGGTAGACTTGTGCGAAGAAACAGCCAACTGCTCTCTCTTTTAAGTCTCGATTGAATCCGGCAACGCATAACGCTGTTTCTTTGAGCGGCAGATGTTTGAAATACCTTTCGTACTGTTCTGCGGTGATTATCGTTATTTGTGATCCAGTATCGAGCAAACCTCGAAGTTTCTTGTTTCCTGCGGGATACACGTCGATGTAGCACCTTGAAAGGGCAGTCGGTTCGCTACACAGTTAGTGTTCTTTTGATTGATCGACTTGGTTCACTTCCACGAACGTTTCTTTCTTTGCGTCCGCCGATATGTCCTCGATCTCCTCAACCTCTTTTTGAGTAGTCTGCTTCCTTTCTACTCCGCTCAACTTTGATGGTCGGTTGTTCGCTATTTCGTTTGATTGATTCGGGCGGCTTGGTAGTATCCTGTATCGAGTTTGGCTTTGTTGTTAACTTCCCGGTCGGTTTTCTCTTATACTTTGTCCCGTATTTCTTGGGGTGCTTTGCTCCGTTCTATGACCCAATCTTCTGCAATTGTTGCACCTTGGCGGCGTTTGATTCATCACCGTTTGTGGGTCCTGTTGCTCTTGGTTTGCCATCGGTACTGCATTCTTTGTTTTTTTGGCTAATTCGATTGCGGTTGCATTAGTTGCTGCGGTACTTCCACTGGTTGCATCGTTTGCGGTATCGGATGTTGCATCTGTATTTGTCCATAATAAGGTTGCAGCTTTTCCTCAATATAATGTGGTTCTCTACCGCCAGTCTGCATGTAGCGATAAATATAAGCCGTAAAAATAATCAGAAGACAGTTAATTTCAAAACCGGGACAACATAATAAACTTTTCGCGTCGTTAAGTTCAACGCAGAGCACGCATAAAACCGACCGTAATATTCTGGCCTGTCCACAGTCCTACGAAAGGTGGAGAGGAAATATCGGGGGGCCCCAATGTGCATTCTCGGGGGAAAATTAAAAGTGGGGGATAAATTTTGCTTAAAAATGCTAAATATTTCCATACTTTCACGCATTTCTACTACCGTTAATGTGTTTTCAAGCTAAAAAACGATATTTTAACATTATAAATAGTGGTAATTAATGTTTAAAAAACAATTTGCAAGCAAAAAACATAAATTTTTAGACAAACAAAATTTTTGGAAGTAGTTAAACATGGGGTTTCGGCCGAGTGGGGGGCGGACATGGGGGAAAATCTCACGAACATGGGGGATTTGGAATGTGGGGGTCCCCCCACCACCCACTCTGGACAAGCCAGACGTCTGACGTAATAACTCTAGCTAGGTAACCTCTTCCTAATAATCACTAATGATGGTTGTAGTTTGTATCACTGTGCATAAACAAAATGAAGCGACCACACTCGGATTCCGAATAACAAGACTAACATGAATTAAAATTGGTAGGTTAACTTAAGCTTAGCTAATAAAAATATTGCCAGGAAAAATATGTGAATTATGTTAAGTTTAAGTTAGGAAATAAAATTTTAAAACATAAAACCCAAAGTTTTGAAAGAAATAAGATTTTAGGGACTAATAACTATGTAAAATATGAAAAACCCGAATTTTGAGGATTTTGGACCACAGTGGTCTACCGGACCCCCGACAAATACCCACCTGCCTGTTATATTTTTATTTTTCGAAAGGGGTAGGGTTTTGAGGGTATCTTGATTATTATGGTGAGGGATTCGTCACCAGACGATGTGCTGTTCATACGCGTGGCCAGTAGTATGCCGTGGAGATAGTGATTGTGGTCGTCTTTATTCTTGGCACATCTCTATCCTATCTTTAGATGCCTCTATTCAACTAGCGCTGCAGCGTCTCTAAGTCGAATTGCTCTGTTGATAATTCCAACACTATTGTAAATCGTACAACGATGCGCCGAAATACTCTTTTGTAAACACAAAAGCAAGCATATAGCATATAAGACGTTGAATCGCTTAGGCCCAGGTCACCTAGCTCAGACTCAAGACTGAACAAAGAAAACAAAACGAAGCTAACACATGTTAGCTACTAAAACAAACGGATGCTAATTATGCAAATTAGCATTCGTTGGTAAATTAAAGACGAAAACAAAAATAAAAGAAAAATCCGAGACGAAAAAGGGAGGGAGGGAGGGATATAATAAGGGATTTGGTGACCAACCCGGGGTTTTTAGTAATATTGGGTTTTTGGGAAGGGTTGGAAAGGACACCCCGCTGGTAGCGGTAGTCCAATGACATCCCCGGTTGTTGGTTAAGCATCTTCCACTGTTGGTCTGGCTTTAAGTCCCAAAACGAAATATGGGGGAGGTTTTGAGTGGTGAACCCCTTCACATCACTGGCCGAAGCCTTTAAATTTGCCTCTTGAGTTCACACCCGTATTTGTTTTTATTCCCGGTTTTGTATCCATGACCCTTTTTGTTTCTTTCTTACCATTTACCCCCTCGGTTAACACCGCGTCTACCGCTGACGCTTTTCTTTTTCCATTTTATTTTCATTCATTTGCCGGTCCCTTATTCCCTCCCTCTTTTCTATTTTTTCTTTTATCATCCAACCCTCATTTGCATCTTCTTTTCTTTCTTCCTTTTTGCCAATATGAGTTCTGTGGATTTCGAGCCCCCTTCCCCACCAAAATAAAAATTTGCCTGAAATTAATAATGTTTAAACATATTAACATACATACAGGCTACAACAAAATCATATAAAATTGTTTTTAATTTTTATTTCTTTTTGTTACCGGTTTATTCGGTTTTTATTTTGTTATTCGTCTTTGGTACTCGTAAACGTTTCTATAGATTGTTCTTTCTGTGATTGATCGTTTGGGGCACATGATTATTCTTCGTGTCGACGGCCCAAATCGTCGTTGATCGAGAACCGCTTTAGTGAGTACCGGTTTTCTTTATGGTTTGTCGTCGTTTCGTTTGATTTGGGCGTTGTTCTTTTCGCATGGATTCAGATTACGCTCCAATTGTTCTAATTGATTGATTCATCGTCGGTTTGTTTTAATTTGCGTCGGTTTATTTGTACACCGATTGTTGTTTCGTCGATTCTTTCTACGCATTTACACTGATTGTTGATCCAGTTCTTTTGAATGTCTTGTTATCGATTACATCGGTTTTACATCGATTGTTCGTTAAATCACTTCTTTATTTCCTTCTTTGGTAATTGTTGATATATTTACCAGTTTCGTGGTATCTTTACCGGTTTCATAGTATATCTTTACAGGTTTCGTTGTTATACCAACTATTTCGGTATTGTTTGTCCACCGGTTGTTCCAATTGTTGCGTCGTAATTGAGTTGTATTTTCATATCTGGTTTGTTTGAATGCTTTTTTCGATTCCATGACTGTTCTTTGGTTCATTGTTACTTTTCCGTCTTATTATTTAAGGCGTGAATTCTAAAGGTTCAGATGTTTCCCGGCGGCTAACACCGGCCTCTTTTTCTTTCCTTTTCGCCTTTCTAGAAAAAATTGAAAAAGCGCGTCCGGACGGCCCGCTTCCTCGTGTACCTTATTCATTTATTATAACTGGTGGACGGTTGGGTATTCCTTCCATGGATTTTGCGTATCCAAGGAATTTCGCTTTGCCTCATTGATCGCTTTAATAATTTGTTCTTTGTTAATTGCAATGAACTGTCTAATTGATCTTTTTGCTTTATTGTTTTCTTCTTCCGTGATGACTTTCCGATTATGGGGTCTTCCTTTCACGTAGCTGAATGCTGTTCCATCGTTGACCCATTTCGCTATCGTGAAAGATTCTTGTTGTTATCTTTCCAATTGTCCATCCATTTCTAATCCATCCGCTCTTTGGCTACTTGTTGTTCGTGTTGTATTTGGCTTTCCATTATCTCCTCATAGTCCAAAGGTAAAGCCATTATTTCTGATAAATGTTTGGCTTGGCTTAACTTGTTCTTTATTCTAAATGCTGTTAACATTCGTATGGTTTTTCTTCTTGTGATGTTGTTTCGTCTTGTAAAATTATTATCCACTCTTGTAATCCATCCACGATCTTTTCCATATTTCCTTCCGATATTATTTCGATTTGGGATGTGTTTATCTGTTTCGAAATAAGACAGTTCACTCCAGAGTTGGTATCTGATCACTTTTAATCTTTATGAAGTGTTTCGTCTCAACAGAATACTTCTTTATTTTGATGTTTTTCAGGAATGTCGTGTGGTGGCTGTGGAAATTGTGTTTAGACTGCTTTATCGTAACATTCACCTTTTACAAGCTGTCGTTCGTTTTCCAACTATCCACTTTGTCCCGTTTGTGGTTCCTTTAATTCATGTTCTTTATTCCTCGTTTGATCTTGTAATTCGCTTAATTTCGATTGTATCATTAATGTTTCTTCTTTTGCCTTTACTTGTTACACTTGAACATCGTGTAGATGTTTTTGTATGTTGTTGCTTGCTCTTTCTTTGAGTTCTACCTGTTGTCGCGATATTTCTAGCATATCTTAAGCATTCTTTTCTTGGTCTTGTATCGCTTTAACTGCGTTTTCCTTTTCTTCGATGATTCCGTATAATCTTTTGATTTCTTTTTGGTCTTGGTCATACGCTTGGGTCCATACCATAATTACGTCTTTTCCGTCCTGTACTTGTCGCCATAATTTTTTGCTTTTTGCTTTAATAGTTGTATTTCTTGATCTTTGATTATTTCCTTCTTCTTTTCGTCCCACTGTTCTTTAAAATGTCGCATTTCGTTACTAAGGACTTTCTGTACCGAATCTTGTCGTTGACGGCCTACTTAGTATTTTTCTCTCCATACTTTTTCTTCCGCTGGCATCGTTCTGTTCATTTCGTCCAGTTTTTCGCTGAAGGTTTTCTGCAGCGCTACTATTTCTGTTGTTTTGGTATTTCCATGCTTGATTCGTATGTAGCAAATTTCTTTACTGGGTCCATTAAGACTTCAGCTACGTTTCGTCAATCGTTGTTGGTTCCACTATATTCGATGACTGAATTGATTCCGTGGATGTTATATTTTGATACGATAGTTGTCGTTGTTGTTCATCTATGTCTGGTTGTAATTCCTTTAGAGCCCATCCTTTTCCAGGTTCTGAAAATTGATGTTTTATCAGTTCTGGAACTGATAATCCACGTGATATATATTTCAGCATTTCGTTCGCGTCGTAAGATCTTGGACTTTCGAACGCTACGGCTTCTTGTGTCACACTATTTCGGTTTTCCCAACATCAATATTTTCTAATTCCATTTGTTTTATTTCTTCTTGTGGAGCGTTTTTTTCCTGTAAATCGATTCTTTTTGTTATCGAATTCTTTCCTCCGGATATTAACGGTTGTGCCAATCCAGGTACAGTTTCTTCTTGTTTTTTCGTGGATCTGGCAATCCTTTGTGTTTATGAGAGATTGCTCCTCTACTTTGGTCAATTGTGGTTTCATCACCTTTGATTACTATTTCCTGTTGATTTGCTCGGTTTCGCTCATCATTGATTTGTTTTCGGATCGCACGTTAGAGTGGTAACCATAGCAATCTATCGGTTTGTTGCTGTCACCTGTGGGTCCATTTTGCTTTTAATTCTATCTCTCTTCTTTTTTCATAATCTTCCATAACTTGTTTTCTTTCGTCTTTCGTTATGTCCCATACGGTTCTATCTTTTCTTACAAAGTAGTTTCGTGACCAATTCATTTTTCTATACGAAAATTCCTGTTTTTGCTCCAAATTCAACCTCACCACTATTTCCATATAGAATCCATATCTTGCGGCCTTTCGTTCACATATTTATGTGACTGATCTATACTTCTTTACCCATGGTGTTGTTGGTAGCTTAGGATCTTTTTCTTTGACGCATTGTGGATTTGTCCACTGTTTTCGCGCTCCCGTCACTGATTGATAAAATGTTGTCTCATACTTTCTTTTTGGTTCTTCCGAACTCTGCGAACGTTCTCGCGATCAACATGAATCGTATTTTCTTTCTGAAGTCTTTCTCTCGCGTTCAACAGATTTTGAGTTTTTACGTCTATTCTCCGTTGATTCGCGTGGAGAAGATCTTGTTCCACTATGTTTTGCCCTTCGACTTTCTCTTTTCGGTGATATTGATGGTCCTTTTGTTCCTTTCTCTTTTATATTTTCTTCTTCTGTTTTTCGAGTTATTCCTTCTAATATTTGGAATTGATTTCTTGTGGTATTGGTATTACCAGTTTTTGATTTTCCTCTATATTCTCTCAGTTCCGACAGCTCCCTACGAAACCATATAAAACATGCGGAGGCACCAGAAGTGACGACCCGTCGATGCGACGCTAGGAAGGTTGTAGCAAGTGGGTATCGAAATCAAACATTGCGCGCCACCGCAGAGCCTGCACAGAAACCGAGAAACAAGGTGGACACCGGGCGCGATCCACCACCCGGGCAGCCCCCAGGCCCGAATCTACACTCAGAAATGGAAGAACTGCATTAGCTGCGACCGAGTGCTCTCGGCGACAAATATGACACGGCACGCACGAACGTGCATGGAACAGTAACCTGGTGGAGCGAGCATGCCCCTTCGGGGACGAACACTCGATGGATGGATGGATGGAAAAATGTTAACATTCAACCGTAGCAAAAAGAACGAGAAAAAAGAAATACCAGAAACAACATTGCAAGATGACAGATATCGCTACATCTCGGGCATTCGAAAGTCCGGCTCTGGCTGCTGTCGTTGTGCGTCTTCCTCTGGTGGGCTACGAGGCCTGTCTTGCTTTTGCATAGCTGTTCACACCCTTCGAATTTGCACGTAAGTTCATCGTTCGCGGTTGTTTGTTGTTGTTTGTTGCGATGTTGCTGTTGTTCCATCGATTTGTTGCCATTACAGCGTTCCCAACTGCTCAAGTGCTCCATTCGGTCCTTGACGGTATTCTTCCGCAGGCGACGGTCGGTCGCGATGCGGCCAGCGTCCGTCCAATCTACACCGGCTTCCTTGAGGAGGTGTTTCCAGTATAACAGGGTCTTTCGTTTACGACCCTTTCGTTTCCCGTAGGCCTCAAGGCCGGCGTACCAACCCGGATTGCGGCCTTCGTCTGTCGCGTGGCGTCCATTCGTAACACGTGGTCTATTCATTCCAGGACTCGTTTCTCAGTCTTCCAGCGGATGGTCTCGATGTCCATGCTATTGCTATGTCCGTAGCGGATGTCCTGCATGTTGACGCGGGCTGCTTCCATTTCGATGAGCGACGGGCCCTTTTTGCTCCCCCAGACATAACGATAGTAACGGTCGACGCAGCTCTTCAGGGTCTTGATCTCGCCCAAATCGCAGGTTCGCGTCGCGCAATCGAATAGGAGAGCGCTCTCCACGCAAGCTTCGATGACCCTTGCTTGCATGCGCTTCGAAAGTTTGGAGTGCATTAGTCTCTTCTTGACCTTGGCCCACGCTCCGCCCGTGCGGCTGAGTCGTTTTCGCACGTCATTTCTGGCGTCAACCCAACATCCCAACATCCGTACTTCCCCGTCTTCCTCCGTCCCGAATGTCAAATGTTCCTCTTTGTCGTTTGTTGTTCTTCTCTTCGAAAGTTGCCATGACCCGTGTCACCGTCTCCGTACCCGTTCCCACTTCCCTCGTCGTGCCAATGATGGTGGTGTTATCGGCGAAGAGCGACAGCGTTAGTCTCCGTGCGACGGCCGCGCTTTTGTGTTTTTCCCAGATGCCAGTACCAGGGAAGTTGTTCCCCGGTACCCAGTGCCAGGTATTCACTTTCGCGATTTGAGTCTAAAACTAATAACACGTGCTTGTTTCTTCAGTCTTGATAGTTTGTCAGCTATGATTTTTATGGTCAATGCTGGACCATCAAGTTTTTGACGGGTACTCATTTGTCCCCCTGATTGCTCCATCTTGGGCGCGCGAAAAATTTTAGCGTAAAAATTGACAAAAATAAAGTGAAAAGAGGTAAAAATCGGAATTGGAAGTGAAAATTGCATACAATGACATTGATGTGTAACTAATGGCTAAAGCGATGAATTCAACATTATAGGTGCTTCATAATCGACAGGACTGTTGGCTTTTAGAACCATTGCGTGTCCAATACAGCTAATAGTTACAGATAACTGTCCCTTTAGGCTGGCTGTGAAAACGATTATGTCTCTTGTAACCGGTTGTAAAAGACAAAAGTTACATACATCCATCTGTTAGGTTTTCAAATCTAAATATAATGGAAATGGTTGTCTCTAAAAGATTTTAGTATCTAACGGCTATATAACAAAATAAAATCTTTCACACCCGTTTCCATTAAATATTTGTCTCTTATGGCCAGTTGTCAGATATTTTTGTCTTTTATGGCAACCTCACTTAAGGAGGGGGCACCACCATCAAACTGGAGGGGCTGCTAATATCAAACTGGAGGGGATATGTAACGGCATTCGAGCGTAACATTAGCAATGTTTTTACATACAAGCGCTTATGCGTAACAACGTACGAATGTTGTTACGCAAAAGTGCTTGTATGTAATAACATTAGCAAGGTCGTTACATACAAGCGCTTATACGTTAAACAACATACGGATGTTGTTACGCAGAACCCGATTTGCGTAACAACTCACGCAGGTTGTTACATACTATCGAATGTATCGTTTTTATACGCACGTGTGTATATGCCGACGATGTCGAGTAAGCGCGCACTTCTCTGTGAACGACGCATTACTAATAAATCTGGTATGGATTACAGATTCAAGGCAACCTGGCGGCGTTGAATTCTGATGTGTGTGACGAGACGTGTAGTGACAGTGAGGCACCTTACTTAATACATACACACGGACGAAAAAGTATTTTATAGGTGGGCATATGAGCTACGAATCCCCAGGCACATTAATCCACTCCCTGAGGTCTCAGCACTGTGCCCATATCTCTTCCGTGCGCGAATTGGCAAAATTTGTAAAAAACGTGGCAAAAATTAGCACAAATATGCAAAAATTGGCGAAAATTTCTGAAAATTTTTGGTAAAATAATCCTGTGTTTAGATATTAACCATTGCATATATGTCGTATACTTTAACTTGGGTATATGTCATATGTTGACAGGAAAACCGTTGAAATTTACGTTATGGCACATACGACTGTAAATGGCGAAAGCAAAAACATTGAGAACTGTTGTTTAGGAGTAACCAAACGCGCTAGTTAAATGTTTTCGACGCATATGCTTGGTTCTGTGTACTGGACGATACCAGTGCCTTCAGAATATCTCCATATTTGAATCCTTATCGTTTGGTGAATTTATTTCCTATAGATTGTCGTCGACGAATGAATGATCTCAATACTCACTAAAGAGAAATCTTGACCGCTGAGGATGGATTTTATTTAAGCGTACATCCTCTTGTATCTGTTTAAAATCATGAATTAAAATTGTGAAATCTAGTTTTTTACAAAACAGGATTCATGGTATAGTAGCAGAGGATTTACCTTCTCAGTGTAGGACACCCCTAAGCCACATTTGCTCCTTGCGATATATATATTCTTGTCATTTTATTAGTCAGATATTATTATCATTTAATAGTTAGGCTTGAAAACCTTTAGCGCTCACTGTCCACAAATGAGGACACCCCACATTGAGTAGTGTTGTGTTAATGAGTTTGCCGTATGATGTCTGAGTGCACGTGTACGGTTATTCGTCTGTTTTGCGAAATTCCATGACGAACCGAACAACAAATTTCTTCTTTATAGCTCAGTGGTTTGTGTACACCGCTTTCACCCGTATAACCAGGGTTCCATGCATTTTTGCCGGATTCAGCTTGGCAAACCCTAAAACAAAAAATTATTCAGGCAATAAAACGTTTAATACTGCATTCTACATCCCATTTGGCAATCAAAGATGACCGAGTTTGGCATTTCTAATTAATTTCAGGAAATGTCTACTTAGAATGCATCTGTCATGATGCAACTGCTGAAAACCACTACAAATTAGTGTGTCACATTCTGGCGGCAGGATTGATGCCTAACTCCTTCCAGGGCAGCTATCTATAGGACCGTTGCCAGGACTAAGGCTTATTATGAGACTTTAATATGACTCGAGCCCGCTCAAGGCCGTTTGTTACAAACCCGGAGTCGGCTCGGCTCGAGACGTGGTCAGCTTAGCTCGATCCTGCTCGGCGCCAACATCAAACACAACTTTAAAGTTAACCAGTATATATATTATATAAATAGATATCTGCGAATAAAACATTGCTCATGCATCCAATATTAGTTTTTGTTCCAAAAATTAAGTAAACATTGTATTTTGCGTGAAATTTAGGGTATGATTTGATGTACATTAGGCATTTCCAACCGCACCATCGCCGTTTTGATACCCATAGAACTTAGGATTCCCCAATTCCTTAGATGGACAATAATCTTCTAATGTGCTGGATACCATTGCAGGCGACAGGCGGGTGTCGGCCTATCCGTCGTTTAAATGGCCCACATTTCTGCAGTATGAGTCGAGTCGTCTCCAAAGAGATAATCGTTTTCCAAACCTCCCAACCGCTTGAAAAGCTTGATGTCGCAAAGCTGATTCCCGGGATCTTAACGTGCAGTGTAACCTCACGTACTGCCACGGCAATTACGCTTTAAATCTGGTTAAATCGGAGCCCAATTGATTGAGATTTTATATACATGGTAGACTGTTAGCGAATTTTGGATTACTAAATTCACATGCACCTACAACGCTGATTAACAACAGTGAGACTGATTTGCATTTCTAATAGGCGGGTTTTCTTGTTTCCCAGTAGATAGCAGTTGAATAAACACCGTTGGCATAATTCCTGTTTATGCGTTTGCTCAGGTTGGTACATAAATATTGTAAAAGTATTTACAGCGTGAGGGATCTATATTCATTGCTAGCGTGCGTTCTGGATTATACGATAATGTGCTTATCAAATCTTGTGAGACTTCAATTCATCAGCTTACTCAGCTTAGTATGTGTTCCATGAACTTAAATTACTATACATCCTTAGCCTAAACTTAGATAACGTCACTAACTTACTTATATTAGGATCTACGAACAGGGTAATGCTTAAGGTCATCTTGTATACAATAAGCTCCATGACCCAGCGCACTGTTTCAACACTAACGATGTTAACACTTTACTTTATTTCGAGATCAACTTCATCCTTTTACATGTACATATTGAAAATTAGGCAACATTGTGGCATATTCACATCGCGGTTAATTACTAATTTTGTTGACCAAAAGATCAGTATGCCGGCTGGACTGTGCCTTTCCCACCTTCTGCTCTACACTACGGCAAGCTTCAGTAAACTCTGAAATCCACGCGGTTTAAACGGGGATTATGCAGTTATAAAAATCACGTTTGTTAAATGCAAAGCGTTAAACTCAGGAAAATTGCCTAAAATTTATGTTAGCGTTATATGACATTTTGCTTAGGAATTGGATTTTTGAAATATGTTGCCATACTTGGTATGAAACAGTGATTTACTGATGGTTAGAATAATTCACCAATGGATGCCATGCAGTAATCAAGATTTTACATACCGGGAGTATTAGTAACACAGTACCTTGTTTCATATCCAACATCAACATTTATAGGCAATATAATCATGTCTATAACTTGTTGGGGTAACGAAAACGGCATTTTTCTTTCATCAAAACCTATCAAAACAAGCCACAGATACTCCAGCTACAAAGTCTGGTTAAATTTGGTTTAACTGTTAAGGAATTATTGTGGTCATCACCTCAACCGATTATAGGTTTATCATGAAGTAAAAAATTCATTACCGTTGTGTTTACCCTAGGTATACCAACCTGTGATGTTTAAGGTTCCTAATAAGTTAAGTTTAGAAGAGTTTAAAATATAATTTTGTGTGTTAAAGTTACAGTATGGATACATCTCAAATTTGTGTGTAAGTCCTGGATGCCTTAACTATTAGGCTTACATTATAGTATGGAATATTTAGTGTATTTCTGCTGGAATTTTGTAAAAGTATGAAAAATCGTTTTGGGTTAAACATTCCGTGAATTTCATAAAAACGATTTCCTAACGCAAAATTAAGGTTGGTCAGCGCATATTCCAGTTTGTAGAATCCGCAGGAAGGTTGGCAGCAGTTATATTGCAATCTAAAAAATTATTGAGATGTTTTAGATCAGTTCTCAGAAATTGGGTTCGAAAAATTTATTTAAGAATGTTCGCACTTGGATTAGTGCCCCAGGCGGCGCAATGTGTCATAATGTCATAAAAGTTGTTACTAACTGTCGACTTATTTAAACGTAATGCTGTATCATCTTGTATTAACTAATTTAAATGCTTTGCGTGTATGATTAATAAGCATGACAGATATCTGAAGTAATAAAAAATTGGTGAACCAGAAGTTTTGGGAATCATTAGAAGGTTAGACGGCACTAAGCCTTCGTTTGGCTGATATTTCCAAGTAAACAAATGATATTCCCAAGCGTAACATGGCTTACACACCCATTTCGCTCGAAAGGTAACGATGATGTCAAAAAATACCAGACCACAAAGCTTTCCAACTTGGAGGAGCCATTAATAATTTGTTTTTCTTTTCTTTATGAAATATCTAATAATGTTTTTAATGAGTGAGGCTAGACAGCCTCAATTACGCTGAATAATCGGTACACTATTGGCCATACATGGCGGCGCTCGGTCATGCCAGGGGTGGTAGAGGCCGCCCACGAAGGGGGGGTCGCGGCCATCCCAGGGGGGGCGGTAACCCCCCTGGCCGTCCAAATTTTCCTAGGGGGGGGTTGGTCGTGAGGAACTTTTTTTGGTCCTAGCAGCCATATTTTTCGCCTATGAGTTCAGTTAAATTATTTAAGCAATCACTGATCTCTCAACTAGGAAATCTCTCAAATTCAGAAACAAATGAAATGACAACTAAGTGAAAATTGAGCAATTTCATGTGGTATGGGTCTGTGGCATAAGAAAGCTCGCCCGTGGCTTTTGTCTGCTGAGCTATCGGGTGCAATTCCTACGGCAATGGAGTGCTCCATTGGTATTTTAGTGCTGAGTTCGTGGTTAATCCACCGTGGACCATGGCAGACATTCAATGTCTAAATACCTAGTTAGTGTTAGTATATAAATAAGTATAATTCGATTAACTTTTACTTCAGGGAATGACGTCGTGAACAAAAAAGCTTTCCATAAATTTACGGCCGCACAAGCACGTTTAGCAACAAGCAGGCGCAATTTGCGCAAGGTTTTGCACTAAGGTCCTACTTCGACACTCGTCGAGGAGCTGCCAAGCCCCACTACGGTGGGGGTGCTGCGCATCCCAACCCCGGGGGGTATGTTACCCCCCCGGCTTTTCGGCGTCGGGGGGGGGGGTTACCCCTCCTACCCCCCTGCCGCCATGTATACTATTGGCATTGAAAAAAATACGCTTAATGCATAAAACAAAATATAGTTGGATTTAGAACACATCGCAAATGTTTCACATATAGCGGAAAGCCAGCAGCCCCAACGCAGTCTGAATTACAAAGCTTTCGGAGCCATGCCGAGCTGGACTGGTGTCATGTTGGATCTGTGTTTAACCGAGCCGACATTTTATTATTCGACCACATAAAGCCGAGTCGAGCCAACTGAATGAGCAGGCATCATAAACATCGACTGAATGTACAATGATGATAAGAGCCCGTTTCTAACGCCTATACTTCTACGTAAAACACTTAGTGATGTTGCCAATCGGCGAAAAACAGCGATGTTTCTTTGTAACACGCACTAAGTTATTCCATAGTAAATACATGTTTTCGTTGTTTTGAAAAGTCAACGGCCCAAACTAAAAACGGTATATAATCTGTTATTGACGAAGCGATAACTATTTTTAAGACTAAAGTTATATTACAGTCGACTGTTAAGTTTTATTTGAAGTAATACTAAATGCTTTTTCATCCGCAATATAATATTAATTTTAAACGTTGCTGTTGTGGGTATTTTGTTATTAAATCTACAAAAACCCGAGAGCTTGTTTTAACACCAACGCAACTGTTCAAAGTGATTGAAAAGCGAATTATTGTGAAATTAGTTTTAAAATTTTATGTTTGCGCGTATAGAAATAAATAAAGACGGAAGCGTGAGTATTTCGGGTGTTGAAGGCACAAAATCTTCCCGCGACATTCTCTATCAATTTACTAAACCGTTTAGTTAAACATTAACTTCGATCATTGATGTCATTTCGCAATCGCTTACCATGTAAAAATTGAGGACTGTATTGTAGAAATAATTAGTCTTTCACATAAAGGCGGGCGCGTGCACCACTGCGCATTGCAGCAACTAAATTTTTGTGAATACTACAAGACGCACTGTTATAAATGTTCCACGTACGTGGCTTTATCTAACGTACCGCATTTCTACCTGCATGCATAGTGTAAACAATTAGTTCGATTTGCATAAACACAAACATATAAAAATCGCACTTATAGCGTTCACAACAGTGTTATATCACAAACAATTCCAGTTGTGACACGAGTGTCTGGTAATTTGTAAGGTTGTTGTTTTAATTCACTCAAAAGTAAGTGTCTTGTTTCAAGCAGGATTTATTTTGGAGGCTATGCATTCAGTTAAATAACTATACATATGGTAGATAGCTTAGGGGTATGCATTACATTGATCCTTTTTAGGGTGTGCATGCTGACATGTTGTTTCAAACAGCGTATACTGACATATAATGCAAAACCATTGCACACTATGACAATTATGCCTAAAGCATTTAGACGATGTAGTGTAACACACCAACATGGCCACTGACGTTTCGCCAGCGATTGCTTAAATACCACTACCGAGCTCGGATAAAGAGGGACTGTTGTCGATGCGCGAACCCCGTAAAAGCGAGCGTTCAAGTCAGACGGAGAGCCGTCATAAATCTTTATCAAAGTGCTACCATGTCCGGGGTAACGGACGATGCCAATGCTCTCTCGCCAAGATTACTCGTTCCTTTGCATTCTGCAATGTACGTACCCTATGTAGTATAGCTGAATGACTTGACAAACATCAATTGGTACTTTACAAAATTCAGTAAAGTTCAAATACGTCGGGAACTAGACATTTAGAGTGTGTCATCTGATTGAATGAATAGGAGTTGTGTGATTTTCAAAAGCCTTCAAACGTTAAGTAGCCATTGTTTGTATTTCATTTATTAGTTTCGTTATTTCAAGGACGAAAATTATCCTAAGTTCGGATTTTCCTGACGTATTAGCTTCGGGTAGACAGATTATGCTCAAGTATTCATGATTCATATGGAGTTAGGTCATATGTGTCCGACGAGGACCGTCGGCTCAGGATTGTATGGCTCTGCGGGGGACTTCTTCGTTAGTCAGAGGGGGGAGGGTAAAAGTTTGAAATTTTTAGAAACTCATAATTATCCCAAATATCTAAATGGGTATATATTGGTTTGCAACATAGTAACGTATACACTGTTAAAATAAAGCAAAATTGATGTCTTATTTTTAGCTTCATAATTTCTAAGATCGGGCATTAAGGAAAATTTGCTCTAAATTAAGGGTGGCAATCCAATCATCTGCTTAGAAGCATGGTCTCCAGAGTATTATAGTTACCACAGGTAGGCCATCTAAGGCCACATGCAGTGTAAATATTTGAGCCCCACTGGTCGCCTGGCTACCGAATGCAAGACTACAACAGAAAATTATACAAATATATAATAGGACCGTTCCGATGCATTACGGGATTTTTTCATTAAATTTTAGCGCTGTAACGTTCTATAAGCAACAGTGTTCGAATCCTAACTTACTTTTAATAGCGGCCGGAATATTTTTGTAAGAAATCTTGTGTAAATCAGACTAGACTCAATGGAGTGAATTCGGGAACCGCCTGATGCATAGTGCCATGGTCATACTTGTGACGTTGCTTTGATTTATAATATTTGCCGCTTATTTCTATGTGCTTTATATGTGTGCCGTAACATGCCTTTTGTTCGTATTGTTTCATGTTTAAGGTGTCATAGCAAGTGCTTGTTGTGGATCGATTCAAATCGGTTTGTATGAGGGATTATCTATAGCAGACTTAGCCGGATCGTAGCGCCGTTAGCTGAAATAAAAGCGTTAGGGCTATAGAGAGGGCATTGAGTTTTTTTGAAAATGTTGGAACTTATTCGGGACTCTACCAACCCCGCAAATCGTCGAAACTTCAAAGTCATGACTGTCCGGGAATACGAGACCACCGACCGCTCACCAGAAAGTGAACGGCGAATGTTAGAAATTTGGGTAGGTAGTAACTAAAATTAAAAGTATCAATTTCATCCATGCTGATTGTAAGCTGTTTCACCTGGTGGCAATGGTTACACGGAGCTATGCACATAGTAATGGTCGGGAGAGCAACCGAAAATAACATGTTTAAAATTTTAAAATTAAGAAAACAGACGTTTCCGAGTACTCTGAAGTGGACGGGAGTAGGGTTCGTTCTTGACCCGTAACCGTCTAACGGTTGATATTTCGAGAAAATGTCCCGAGCGGCTTCCGGTAGAAAAGTTCATGGCCTTTCCAATGAGACCAAAATATTCGAGATCCCATTAAAATCTAACCCACAAGTAGAAGTGAAATCGCACTAAAATTGAAGAAACAGCCGTTACTTATAGCTTTGGCTGTTGGTTGTGGTTCGGAGCAGGCAAATTTTCTATAGTGTTACGTATGTTATTTATACTTAACTTTAATATACTCGTCTTCCTCTTTCACGCTATCCCGCACAAATCCTCCACCACCCCGGCGCCCCTTAGGAGAACTACATATTTTCCTAGATACGCCGTACCATCGGATAACTAACGGACAACATTTGGTAGCGTTACGCTCTTTGCACCGTCTGCTAGCAGCGACAAAATTCCCATTTTTATTTCACTTGACATCAGGAATCATTCGATCACCGACATTTCAACCCTTCCTGCTGCTAGCTGGAAGAGTGGGAGCTCTAGTCGGAGCTTAAGTGGGAGTCCTATACGTCGTTATGTAGCCTGCTTCCCAACAAATCAGACGAGTCCAAGCGGGTTCCGATCCGCTTCATGGTTAAGCCGCTATAAGAATTGCCCCTCCGGTTATTGCGTGCTTAATAATACATTTTATACAAACTGACATAAACTATCTCCTGTCTTGCGACAACCCCGTATTTGAACGCTGATCCTAAAACATACATGCAACCCTCAGTCGACTGGCCTACTCTTGATCGAACACAACGATATACTGCGGATCTCCGCCCGACCATTCGTTGGCTCGCTATAACTCGTTAAAATGTCCCCAATTCAAGTGATGACCGATAATGGGCATAAAATACCAAAATTTTTATTTTTTAACTCGAAAGTGAGCAAATCATTCCTTATTGTGTTCATCGCAAATATACCGGCGGGTCTCGGTTCGCCTCCTCGTTAAACGGACAGCTGATAAAAGCGCCCCTCACCATTGTTAAAACTCTCTCTCTATTTTCGCTACTTTAACACTTTTATAGATATTATCCGCGGGACCGGGGTATCACCCCTCATTTGAACTGCCTCAGATGATGGGTGCAGCGATCCTATGGGGGCATCGCTCCGTCCAGCCGTTAGACCGAGGGAGCCTACCGAAGCTCTCTATATTATTATATACGATTTGGTGTCCGTGGGCCAACTCCCAGTTTTACTTCTACCGTGTGTCCGAATTTGTCCCAAGCCCAGTCCAATGCGTGCAAGGAGCCCTAGCCCCCATTTCCCTCCCATGTCCCTTCTTTTTCTTTATTTTGTTCGTTTGTGTCTCTCTAACGAGCTTTTGGTCGTTCGTTGCCTGTTTGCTGTCGCATTCTTGGCGCGACCTTTTGCCCGCTCTCTCATTTTCTTTTCTGCGCTGTCTCTGTTTTCTTCTGTTTGTGACCTTCGGTCTTTCTTTGTCTTTTGTCATTCCATATTCCCTCTTCTCTCTTTGGTTGGCTTCCTTTCAACTCGTCTTTGCATTAACTAATAGTATAACATTCATTAAAAATAACAACGAGACCAAATAAAATAACTTATCAACATAATATTGATAAATTTATATATATAATAAAAAATATATTAGTTAAAGTTTGATGGTGTTACTGGCCAAATTGACATCTATTTAGATAGAAGTCCGAAGGGGTTAGGTTTGGCGCCCAGCAGTGGTCCACACCAAGCCCGGCCAGGGGTGTCCTCCCGGCGGGTGATTCCATAGGGGTCCTCTGTCTCCGGCCCCAAAAAGGGTCCAGTCCCGTGGCTCGTTCCCCCTTAGCACGTCCTGAACAGTGTTATCTGCATGAAAGCGGTACAAAATGAATCGCCCAAATAGGAAACGAGCAAAATTCGTAGATGGGAGCATAGCTATTTTGGCAGGAGTACAACTTATTAAATATTATCCCACAGATTGTGAAACTATGGATATTTAGTGACAAACGGGATTACAGCGTCTGATCATCTCTTTGGTAAAGTTGAAGAGCAGATAGTGCTAGTGGCGTGAAATTGCAGTATCACGATTATATTTTTCCAGACGGGTCGGCAGATGTTTTAATTGAACACAGACAACCTCACATGGTAGAGGAATAAGACTGTTTGTCAGCTTGAATAGTTTGGTTAACATAAGTGGTTGATTCGAGTAGTGGCGTTTTGTGGGATAGTCTAGACTTTTTAGGAAATATACGTGGAGTAAAATCCTTCCCCGTGATGTTTTGAATTATTCAATATGATTGATTCCAATAAGCATTTTGTTGTTTCCATGTTGGCTGTTGGTGGTTTAAATCTAACCTTCGACCCAGACAGAAGAATATTTGAGAAAAATGGCTTTAAATTAAAATAAAGTTTCAACTTCGAACGCAATCTGCAGGTGCAGATTTATTTGGGTCTCTCCGCTACCAATTTACGGCAGTCGAAATCATCAGAAAAACTTTAAATTTTTCATTGGTTTCCGGGGCTCAATTGGAACGTCAATTAAGGTCCGAGGTACAGCTCCGATTGGAAGATGACTAAAGTCCAATAGAAAAGAACACCATAATTTCGAGGTCTGGTGTACTGCCCAAAATACTAAAATCAGTTAGACTTCGGCAGCACGGTGTTCGGTCGATTCTACTGACCGGAGGCGTTGCGTGGTTAAGATTGTATGTATATAAAGCGTTTCGATTGTCTTTGCTTTTTCTCTTTTCACTTGCATCTGAGTCGATGACATTTTAGGGTGTGGACGAGGCTTAACCGCCTTCCGAGATTATCGGTCTGGGTAGTAGGAGACGGGGTGCTAGTCTCCCCAGAGACTTCACAAGACATATGTAGGTGTTTGTGCGTGCGCCCAGATACCCACAAACGTTCCGGTAGTCAATGTAGCTAGTTGTCTCTTCCATTTGAGCCGATTGTTCGTCCACTTTAAGGCAAACCCCCCTCATCCCTGAATTGCAACAAGTAGTTGCGTCTGGAATATACATACTAGGGTCGAGTTCCGGTATGTGTGATGGGAGATGGGACAAAATCATTATAGCCGAAGTCCTTCTGATTCCGCATGGTCTTAGGTAGATTTCAAACTCACTTAATTGGATACAATAGATTTGCGTTTTACATGATAGCTGAGATGAGTTTGGCAGGCAGAATTTTCTCCGAGATGAGCGCGGTTAACACTTTTGGAATGCCAGAGGAAGTGGTCAGATTCATGAGTTTTGTTTTGGGTTCGCTGTTTGTTGTCTTGTCTTAAAATTCGTGGCATAGTGAAAAATATTAGCTTATACAGCCAGGTAGATGAGTTAGGAGCAAAGCACGTCAGCTAGCGAGCGTCCCCACCGATTGAAAATTAAACTGGATCTGAGAAAAGTTTGGCCTCAGATTGAGCGGGAGCAAAACTCCTGTTTCTTTTCATAGTGACTTGATCGCTGAGTTTTGACAATTTGTTTTTATTAGCGCGGCCCTTTAGGCTTTCATTCGATGTTCACACATTCACCTTTTCGGGCTTTAAGATATAATTATAGCAGGTTTCCTCTTTCGCTCTCTCCCTCCCTTTATATACAGACAGTCATCGGCACGACGGCTGATGCGTCCGCTCTCACATAAGTTAGACCAACGCTCGTGAAATATCAAAAATGCAAGCGTTGGTGTCGCACGCATGTAGTGGCAACGCACCACTACAGAGCAACAACACACCACATAACAACTGCGAGGGCCAATGAAAAAAGTTGGGGAAGAAAGTAGAGATCGTGAGAGAGAAATTTAGGGTTTGGGATAATAGTCGGAGGACGAAGAAAGGATCAGGATTAGGTTGGAAAGGGGTAAAAACCGAACTTGAAGCCAAATTAAACGCAAGTCTGCGAATTAGAGTCAGCGAGACAATTGCTGACAAATGTTGAGAAATCCAAAATTTTTGAAAATGAAGCCGCCTTCGGGCACGTTCCGTACCCCGTAGATAACTGCAGGATGCTCCCCAGAACTTAATCTCGAGTTAGGTTGTGGGATAGTCCCGAAACCTAGTCTAATGTTTTGGAGCAACAAAATTGGTTGAGTAAGTGGTCAATGCCAACGATACAAATCGCTCGCTCCCCCACTTAAATTGGTCACTGAAATTCTGACTGGTGGCGACCTCTAAAGGTACTCTAAATCGCTCTCCCACCAGGCGTAGTATAGTTTGGCAAATAATCTACCACTAAAATATATTTTATTGACATACGAAACGATTTCATTTTTGGGGACCGGATTAAAGTTGCCCCGAACTTAACACAAAATTCGCTATTCGATATGGGGGCTAATAGGTCGTGTGCCCCCATGGTTCGAGATAGAGCTTAAATGTTTTTCGGATACCTGGTTCAAGCACCGAGTCTTTCGGATACCTGGTTCAAGCCTCGAGTCTAAAATTCGAAAAAATCTGCTAAATTTTATGCCCTTGTCTCATATTTTGTTTTCAGGCACTTCTTCAATTAGTTCAGGGTGATGTCCTAAAACCCGTTCATTCAATGCGTAGATTCGCTTTCAAATTTGGAACGTTGAACTCAAAATTGGCAATTTCGGCAGAATAACCGTGCACTGCTTGGGACTCAAACACGCGAGCTCTGCAGTGTGACGCGAGAAGCATACCACTGAGCCTTGAGTAGTTCTGAAAAGTAATTTTAATAATTTTTATTTAACAAATACAACAAAAATATTTAGTGGTAGTAATATTTGCTGGCTAAAGAAATAAAGGAGTAAACAAAAATGACAATTAATTTAAGAAGAGTGAAGCGAAATATGTGAATATATGCATAATAAAAACATATATCTTATAAGATATAATATACAATATATAGAAAATTATACGTTTATACTTTATATGTATAAATGTATGTATGTGTCTAGCTTCTCCAAAGACCCATGGCATTTTGTAGTACCACCCGTGCGTTGAAACCCACTTTTCGATCATGCCTCTGGAATTTTTTTTGTTGTTCGCCGTCAACGAGGAAATAATACGATAAATATTAGGTATTGATTTCGCGAAAATAATATTGCGTACCGAGTGAACATTTTTATAATTAACAATTCTGATAGATTACGCAGAATCCGTTGAAAAAATCAGTCCATATAAGATTAAACACCGGCGCTAAGAAGTTATGTGTAATGTCGTAAAATGTTGCAGGATAAAACTAATGCAAGTGATTATTGATTATAAAAAAACTGTATGCAATTAGCATATTTTGAATTGTAACAATTTTGGTCGGTATATGACATAACACTATATTGTGACTGTATTTTTGCTTGTTTGTCTGAAATTACTTGTTGGTTAATTTGTGTATTATTAATTCTCTTATCTCTGGTTATATATTACGACACAGACGGTACCTCGTGATAAAGGAAAGAAGATTCTCTCGTAAAAACATTAAAAAAATTAAAAATGGATTAGAAAAATGCATATTAAAATAAAAGAATTTTATCTTTTAAAGTAAAAAAATATACGTTGAATATTTTGCTAAACAGTAGGAAACAATTTTTGGAACCAATTATCTCAGACCACGAAACCCATACCTACGGATATGAGGGAAACTTGCATATATGTTTGCCAATGTGTGTATTATATGTATATGAGGGTTGGTGTGACTGAATGGGAAGCTGGAAGTATTCAACATCTTAAATTTGCAACATTCATTGTCGATGATTATTCCTGTGATTATTGCTTTTACAAGTACATTTGCCGAGCCGCAACGACCTGGTTATCGTGAGAATGTATGGATGAAGCACGACCGTTCATCATCGCGGTCAATGGTTATCATAAAACTTCTATTATATATTGTCTACGCGCTCAAGTTCAAACAAATGCGTATATAGTAAAAAGTCCCGCAATATCAGCGACAATACCATTATCCACCGCTGATGTGTGTGCTGATCTATATGTGACCGTGCGGGGTGAATGAAGGATTTATAACTTTGAAAAAAAGAAAAGCAATTCGATAACGAGAGAAGAATTGAGTATTACATCGAAACATAGAACAATTTGTTTGTTAAAATGTGTGATCTATGTGTGTATTTCATGTATGCGTTATATTTATGTCGTTTTGCGTTGGAAAATTTGATGACAAATTTTATACGCCGGAAGGGCAAATATAATAGCGTAAAAATGTAATTCCGTTGTTTTAACGTAATTTGATGTTCCTAATCATAAAAGAAAAATGATATATAGCCCCCCACCAAAACTGATTTTTATAAAACGTCGATTAATAATTAAAATAATGTCTTTAAAAATTGTACCCATTCCCCTGTTGTCGTTAAGGGAAAATCCTAATATTCGGAACTGGGGAAATGGATTTCAACCTAGGTTCACCATAAATTTCTTGCACAATTCTGACCAAGGCCAAAAGCAAAGCTTTTAATGTACAGCCTATACAAAACTCGAAAACAACAGGTTGGTGCTATGTCGTTTTTATATACAGTTTGACAAATAACCAAAACATGTAAACTTGTTGTTTGATTCCTACATGGCAGTTTACGAAGATCTCAGATCTTCGGTAGTCGACTGGTTAGAACTTTAGACTCTCACGCGAAACGTCGCGGGTTCGAATCTCTGGGGGAACCTATGCACTTTTTCATTATTTTTAAACTTTTTTATTTTTGTGTTCGGTATTCGGTGAAAATCCTCCAGGGACTACGGTCTGTATTGTTACGACCTCTAAACACTTGTTGGAATGCTGTTGATGACCAATTTAAGCATATATATTTATTGTAATGATTGTATCTGAAGCGGTTAATTAATGTTTTAATGTGTGTGCTGTTGTATAATTTGTGTGAAGGTTTTTGTCGTGAATTTGCCGTGTAAAATGTGTGTATTTCTACTGTAAAAATTATATGGCTAAAACCTCTGCATAACTTTGCTTTTGTGTATATAACTGTGATTTTGGGTGTGGCACATGGCAATGTAAAACTAAAAGTTGGTTCTGGAGATTGCGAAATCCAGGTAATTTTGTCACAGTTTTTCCCGTACAGGGCTGTGATTTTATGTTTTGATTAAAATTTGTCCAACATTACTCTGTACTTTTGAATTTATTCTTACATTTATTGCTCCCTGTGCATGAGTGAATTTACATTGCCATGTGAATTTTGAGTGTGAAGTGGGATGTTGCATTGGATTAATTTTTGGGTGTGGATTCCGGGAATGCAGAGTTAACTTAAAACATTTCAAAAATTAAGCTAAAATTAGATTTTTGTTTATATATTAGATTCTGCGAAATTGCCAGAAATTTGGGTATTTAATAGGCTGAGCAGTTGTCTTGAGATTGCTGCCAGTCGGGTAATTGGCGCTGACACCTTTTATTGTTATTTTTTGATAATTATTAAAGTTAGCTTAAATAAACGGTCTTCGCTGTGTTGAAAAATTTAATTATAAGTAAGCTTAGGATATTAAGCGTCAATTAAGAGTACCAATATACCCAAGGCTCACGCGGGCTACAGTATGACACTTCCCTACACTCAAATATTAGCGCGGCCTTGATGATACGCGCGTTTTCGGCCTGACCCCCCATGTCTGGGGGGTCGAGTTGCCCCGACCCCCAGTTTCTTGGGGGGGTGGTGGGGTAGCTCGCCCTGCCCGCCAGCTTTTTCCCCAATTTGTTGGAAAGGGGGTTGTTGAACCGGCAGCTGCTTGTAACCTGACCTCCGGGGGTCAGGCCGAATACGCCCGTATCATCAAACACGGGCTAGCATGTGATTGCAAGGAAGTGTCATATTCTTAACTAAAGCGTTCTTGATGCTATTAATTAAATGTGGTGACTGTAACGGAGAGAACCGTATTATGTTGGCAACTGCTCACACTAATATATTTATAACACAGAACTATGGTTATTAGGGTCAATAGGTGAATGCTCAATGCTCTTTGAGTGTGACCCTAATTTTTGTACGTTTTTCTCGTTCAAAACAGCCCTACCGAATTTGTAACTCAGGTTTATTCATCTAACCTTGGCAAGAAAAGTTTCCTTTCTTGAACAATTTACTATTAGTAATACTTTACTTGGTGAAGATGTAATACCTAGGTACATTGTAAAATCATAAGTAGCCTATGACACTTACGTTCAACTGCGTTACGCATGTTGCGTGATGATGCTTTTGATTTCAGCGTCATTTGTTGCAATATCAGATGGCGCAGATGTATAGCGCATGTCCCGCAAATTAATGAGTGCTTAGGCTTAGTACATGGCTCATACAGGAATCTTAGACCACGGCTTGCTTAGTATATCGAAAGCGGTATAACTGCCGCCTCTAAAAGTTACATTGGCCGAAATTCCTAACGCATGTGTATATTAATCAACAAATGGTTTGCAATTTGATCTTGTAGCTTGTCAAGGTTGGAAAGTGACCAGTGTTGAGTATGTACTTTTTGCGAGACCTATAATACAGATATGTTCAGCATCAACTTACAAAGTGAGGGAATACCAGCCATATTGCTTGAATAGTTAAGGAGATATTGCGCATTTAGGTACCCACAATATGCAGATACACAGGTGATAGATTGCTCTATAAAATGAGCCAATAACAACCCCATAGATCATGTGGTAGAAGAGATATTTCCGTTTGCGTGTATTTTCAGAAGCCACGATACATTCAGAAGCCTGTTTTGACGCAACCATGCAGCAATGAAAACAGCAGCAGAGCCTATGTGTAACTATTTAGACGATAAGTTGCTCTATAAAATGGAACCAAATACAACAATGTATTGCCGCTAATATCATTATGTTGAAATTGACAGTGAGCAGCACGCAGAGTAATATTTTTTGAAATCTTACATTTAATCACTGTGGAAATGTAAACGTATTTCCTGTAGCGTAGTCAGGATTTTTGATTGGGGGGATCATGTAAATTTTCACCGGTGACATCATTTACCCTAGGCATTAATCACAGTCCGCGGCACTGTATGCTTCTTGTTTACATCATAGTTCTCTGCGGCTACGAATACGCGGATAGAATTAAGCGAACTGAAACGATGTAGTTCTAAGCTACAGTAAAGGCTGGGATTTTGCACAGAATAATGATTTATTAACCATTCGTCACGGAGCGTGATCATAATATAATGGCTACTATCCAATTTTGGTACCAATACTGCATCTTATTTTTTTCGAAAAAAATTCAAGAAAGCTTGAGTTTCATAAGGCTTAATGAAAGACATCAGTCATAAATCAAAACTTTAAGTTCAGAACATAACCGTTCTACATAATTACACTACAAAATAAAGTCAAGATGTCGGGCTGCTACTGTGGCAAAACGATCGATAACAGTGTCAACTGTCGGTGTATCGCTGCGATGAGCTAGGTAACAGAATGAGAGCTTCAAGACATTGTTCGTCCATTGTAGTTCTTATTGTTGAGAGAGTTCTTTCGAGTTTAGAGAAAAACCTCCCGACTTGGAATCGTGTGCGTTTCGGGTTCGATCCGTGGCGCAGGCTTGAGTTTGTCAAACATTGCACGATACACAAATTAATTCGGGCATGAAATGGTTAATTAAAAATTAAATCTATCGCATAACTAATCCTCTCAATTCCCACTAGGCCCAAATGGAGCCAACGCATATTGCGACTCGTTGTGTTTACTGAGTTTGTCGTATATCGTACGTTTGAACGTGCGTTGTTATTCGCTCGCATTGTGAGGTTCCTTAAGGAACCGAGCAACAGCTCTCAGATAGCTCAGTGGTTTGCGTACACAAGTTTCACCCGTGCGTTTCGGGTTCGATCCGTGGCGCAGGCTTGAGTTTGTCAAACATTGCACGATACACAAATTAATTCGGGCATGAAAGGGTTAATTAAAAATTAAACCTATCGCATAACTAACCCTCTCATGCCCACTAGGCCCAAATGGACCCAACGCATATTGCGACTCGTTGTGTTTACTGAGTTTGTCGTATATCGTACGTTTGAACGTGCGTTGTTATTCGCTCGCATTGTGAGGTTTCATAAGGAACCGAGCAACAGCTCTCAGATAGCTCAGTGGTTTGCGTACACAAGTTTCACCCGTGCGTTTCGGGTTCGATCCGTGGCGCAGGCTTGAGTTTGTCAAACATTGCACGATACACAAATTAATTCGGGCATGAAAGGGTTAATTAAAAATTAAACCTATCGCATAACTAACCCTCTCATGCCCACTAGGCCCAAATGGACCCAACGCATATTGCGACTCGTTGTGTTTACTGAGTTTGTCGTATATCGTACGTTTGAACGTGCGTTGTTATTCGCTCGCATTGTGAGGTTTCATAAGGAACCGAGCAACAGCTCTCAGATAGCTCAGTGGTTTGCGTACACAAGTTTCACCCGTGCGTTTCGGGTTCGATCCGTGGCGCAGGCTTGAGTTTGTCAAACATTGCACGATACACAAATTAATTCGGGCATGAAAGGGTTAATTAAAAATTAAACCTATCGCATAACTAACCCTCTCATGCCCACTAGGCCCAAATGGACCCAACGCATATTGCGACTCGTTGTGTTTACTGAGTTTGTCGTATATCGTACGTTCGAACGTGCGTTGTTATTCGCTCGCATTGTGAGGTTTCATAAGGAACCGAGCAACAGCTCTCAGATAGCTCAGTGGTTTGCGTACACAAGTTTCACCCGTGCGTTTCGGGTTCGATCCGTGGCCCAGGCTTGAGTTTGTCAAACATTGCACGATACACAAATTAATTCGGGCATGAAAGGGTTAATTAAAAATTAAACCTATCGCATAACTAACCCTCTCATGCCCACTAGGCCCAAATGGACCCAACGCATATTGCGACTCGTTGTGTTTACTGAGTTTGTCGTATATCGTACGTTTGAACGTGCGTTGTTATTCGCTCGCATTGTGAGGTTTCATAAGGAACCGAGCAACAGCTCTCAGATAGCTCAGTGGTTTGCGTACACAAGTTTCACCCGTGCGTTTCGGGTTCGATCCGTGGCGCAGGCTTGAGTTTGTCAAACATTGCACGATACACAAATTAATTCGGGCATGAAAGGGTTAATTAAAAATTAAACCTATCGCATAACTAACCCTCTCATGCCCACTAGGCCCAAATGGACCCAACGCATATTGCGACTCGTTGTGTTTACTGAGTTTGTCGTATATCGTACGTTTGAACGTGCGTTGTTATTCGCTCGCATTGTGAGGTTTCATAAGGAACCGAGCAACAGCTCTCAGATAGCTCAGTGGTTTGCGTACACAAGTTTCACCCGTGCATTTTGGGTTCGATCCGTGGCGCAGGCTTGAGTTTGTCAAACATTGCACGATACACAAATTAATTCGGGCATGAAAGGGTTAATTAAAAATTAAACCTATCGCATAACTAACCCTCTCATGCCCACTAGGCCCAAATGGACTCAACGCATATTGCGACTCGTTGTGTTTACTGAGTTTGTCGTATATCGTACGTTTGAACGTGCGATGTTATTCGCTCACATTGTGAGGTTTCATAAGGAACCGAGCAACAGCTCTCAGATAGCTCAGTGGTTTGCGTACACAAGTTTCACCCGTGCGTTTCGGGTTCGATCCGTGGCGCAGGCTTGAGTTTGTCAAACATTGCACGATACACAAATTAATTCGGGCATGAAAGGGTTAATTAAAAATTAAACCTATCGCATAACTAACCCTCTCATGCCCACTAGGCCCAAATGGACCCAACGCATATTGCGACTCGTTGTGTTTACTGAGTTTGTCGTATATCGTACGTTTGAACGTGCGTTGTTATTCGCTCGCATTGTGAGGTTCCTAAGGAACCGAGCAACAGCTCTCAGATAGCTCAGTGGTTTGCGTACACAAGTTTCACCCGTGCGTTTCGGGTTCGATCCGTGGCGCAGGCTTGAGTTTGTCAAACATTGCACGATACACAAATTAATTCGGGCATGAAAGGGTTAATTAAAAATTAAACCTATCGCATAACTAACCCTCTCATGCCCACTAGGCCCAAATGGACCCAACGCATATTGCGACTCGTTGTGTTTACTGAGTTTGTCGTATATCGTACGTTTGAACGTGCGTTGTTATTCGCTCGCATTGTGAGGTTCCTTAAGGAACCGAGCAACAGCTCTCAGATAGCTCAGTGGTTTGCGTACACAAGTTTCACCCGTGCGTTTCGGGTTCGATCCGTGGCGCAGGCTTGAGTTTGTCAAACATTGCACGATACACAAATTAATTCGGGCATGAAATGGTTAATTAAAAATTAAACCTATCGCATAACTAACCCTCTCAATTCCCACTAGGCCCAAATGGAGCCAACGCATATTGCGACTCGTTGTGTTTACTGAGTTTGTCGTATATCGTACGTTTGAACGTGCGTTGTTATTCGCTCGCATTGTGAGGTTCCTTAAAGAACCGAGCAACAGCTCTCAGATAGCTCAGTGGTTTGCGTACACAAGTTTCACCTGTGCGTTTCGGGTTCGATCCGTGGCGCAGGCTTGAGTTTGTCAAACATTGCACGATACACAAATTAATTCGGGCATGAAATGGTTAATTAAAAATTAAATCTATCGCATAACTAATCCTAGGCCCAAATGGAGCCAACGCATATTGCGACTCGTTGTGTTTACTGAGTTTGTCGTATATCGTACGTTTGAACGTGCGTTGTTATTCGCTCGCATTGTGAGGTTCCTTAAGGAACCGAGCAACAGCTCTCAGATAGCTCAGTGGTTTGCGTACACAAGTTTCACCTGTGCGTTTCGGGTTCGATCCGTGGCGCAGGCTTGAGTTTGTCAAACATTGCACGATACACAAATTAATTCGGGCATGAAATGGTTAATTAAAAATTAAACCTATCGCATAACTAACCCTCTCAATTCCCACTAGGCCCAAATGGAGCCAACGCATATTGCGACTCGTTGTGTTTACTGAGTTTGTCGTATATCGTACGTTTGAACGTGCGTTGTTATTCGCTCGCATTGTGAGGTTCCTTAAAGAACCGAGCAACAGCTCTCAGATAGCTCAGTGGTTTGCGTACACAAGTTTCACCTGTGCGTTTCGGGTTCGATCCGTGGCGCAGGCTTGAGTTTGTCAAACATTGCACGATACACAAATTAATTCGGGCATGAAATGGTTAATTAAAAATTAAACCTATCGCATAACTAACCCTCTCAATTCCCACTAGGCCCAAATGGAGCCAACGCATATTGCGACTCGTTGTGTTTACTGAGTTTGTCGTATATCGTACGTTTGAACGTGCGTTGTTATTCGCTCGCATTGTGAGGTTCCTTAAAGAACCGAGCAACAGCTCTCAGATAGCTCAGTGGTTTGCGTACACAAGTTTCACCTGTGCGTTTCGGGTTCGATCCGTGGCGCAGGCTTGAGTTTGTCAAACATTGCACGATACACAAATTAATTCGGGCATGAAATGGTTAATTAAAAATTAAACCTATCGCATAACTAACCCTCTCAATTCCCACTAGGCCCAAATGGAGCCAACGCATATTGCGACTCGTTGTGTTTACTGAGTTTGTCGTATATCGTACGTTTGAACGTGCGTTGTTATTCGCTCGCATTGTGAGGTTCCTTAAAGAACCGAGCAACAGCTCTCAGATAGCTCAGTGGTTTGCGTACACAAGTTTCACCTGTGCGTTTCGGGTTCGATCCGTGGCGCAGGCTTGAGTTTGTCAAACATTGCACGATACACAAATTAATTCGGGCATGAAATGGTTAATTAAAAATTAAACCTATCGCATAACTAACCCTCTCAATTCCCACTAGGCCCAAATGGAGCCAACGCATATTGCGACTCGTTGTGTTTACTGAGTTTGTCGTATATCGTACGTTTGAACGTGCGTTGTTATTCGCTCGCATTGTGAGGTTCCTTAAAGAACCGAGCAACAGCTCTCAGATAGCTCAGTGGTTTGCGTACACAAGTTTCACCTGTGCGTTTCGGGTTCGATCCGTGGCGCAGGCTTGAGTTTGTCAAACATTGCACGATACACAAATTAATTCGGGCATGAAATGGTTAATTAAAAATTAAACCTATCGCATAACTAACCCTCTCAATTCCCACTAGGCCCAAATGGAGCCAACGCATATTGCGACTCGTTGTGTTTACTGAGTTTGTCGTATATCGTACGTTTGAACGTGCGTTGTTATTCGCTCGCATTGTGAGGTTCCTTAAAGAACCGAGCAACAGCTCTCAGATAGCTCAGTGGTTTGCGTACACAAGTTTCACCTGTGCGTTTCGGGTTCGATCCGTGGCGCAGGCTTGAGTTTGTCAAACATTGCACGATACACAAATTAATTCGGGCATGAAATGGTTAATTAAAAATTAAACCTATCGCATA
>JASANE010019683.1:0-34587 GCA_030248225.1 Trileptium ribeirensis | reverse complement strand
AACGAGGAACAAAAGGAAAGGCAAGAAAAGGGTGTCGGGACAGGGGGTTCCCGAGGGAATTTCGAGGGGCTGGGGCGAAATTCGATCCCAGGACGAAGAACGGGGCTGAATGATGCCAAACACGAGGGGGGGTAGACGCAGTGGCGGGTCGGGACCCAATTTTGGGTCCCGACATATGTTAGCATACAGGGTTTCGGCGGGCTCTCCCGCTCTAACGGTTGGGCGGAGCGACGCCCGCCGGACATCGTTGAACTCGCCTTGGAAAGGCGATTCAAACGAGGGGTGTTTTCCCTACCTTAACGGCAGCGGGTAGAGGGGCACTAAGATCACGACTGTTAAAGACCGTTAAAGAGAGTGTCGGCAAAAAGTGGGGGCGCAGTTTCGGCCGTCCCGGGTTAACGGGGCAACGGAGGGAGACCCGCCGGGCATCGTTGAAGATGTCTCGACGCGACGAATGCAATGAGGGGCATTATGCCTACTTTTGAGTTGGGGTTAAATTTTCGGTCAGTCTGTACCCACTTGCAGTCGGTATGCCAAATTGGGGGGGCACCTTTTTGGTCATAAAAGGTTAACGCGAAGTCAGACAAAGACCCGCCGGATATCGTTGTGCTCGCCAGGAGCAGACAAATAAAATGAGGGGTCGCATGAGCACGTTTAGGGTCTGTAGTCGAATACGGAGTTGGTACAAACTAAAGGAATTTTATGTTGAATTTTCGTGGTGCGTTATAGAACAGGGAAGTAAGCTATATGACAGCGGGAGGACTGGTCAGATCGAGACCCGCCGGGCCTCGTCAGATGCCTGAATGGGTACACTACTCAGAAACACGCATACTTTCAATCAATGATCCGATGGTCACCAGAAAAACCAGTTGTTGGGGTGCGGGTCAGGCAATTTTGGGCGTCAACGGATGTTATAAAAATGAAAGTTCTGATACGGTGGGGGCGGGAAAATAGATATACCGAGGCACAAAGGTCGGGCAACACACACATATCTACATATATACATAATTATATTTCCATATATGCCTACATCAGGTCCACTCGGGACCATGGTCACCAACCAAACCTAGCGTAAGTATTGGCTGTTGATTGAATGTTTACCTATTTGTCCCCAGTATATCTCGTGAAATCCTCCAGCGATTTGCGATATCTTGGGCTCATTCGAGAGCCCTGGAAATTCCCTACCGAAAAGTACTCGGGGCATTTCCGATAAATCTACCGTTGGACGGTTACGGGCCGATAAACAGGCCCGAGGTCCGTGATTTCCGAATAATCGGAAACTACCGTAACCCACTTGTTTCAGCTTACTTTTGCGACCATTAAGCTATGGTTCGCTCAAACCAGGTAAACTTGATGGTCTTGATTCTGATCACTTCCCTTCCCCTTAGATTGTCAAAGGCCTCCTATTCCCGGACGGTCTAAATTTTAAATTTTCAAAAGGGAAACTGAGGTGGTTGGTCGAGTTCCGTTCGGGTCTTCTGTTCAATCTGGTCAAAGATTCTCGTAGCCTCCTTATCCTCTTAAACCTGACCAGCTAACCTGTCACACTTCCTCTGGGCTCGCATGAGCCTATCCAATTACATACAATCATGCAATAAACCATGCAATGGCAAAGGTTATATATGACAAAACATAACAAAGGCAAAATGTATGTACTATACAACAATACGCAACGCAACTATCGACCACCATGGCACCATGCAACACCTGAAGACTTTATTCCCTTAACCTCTGGTTCGATTTGAGACGCGTTCAGGCCATTCTGACGCCGAAATCCTCTAAGATAAACGTAACGGGCCGGAACAGGCCTGTTACATAATATTAAAAAAAACATGCTATATATTAAAAAGTACATGCGCCATAGGAATTAAGGGGTTACCCCCTAGGGATCTGACCCCCACTCAAGCCATATTTACATCCTCTCCCCTGAATGCTTAACACCAGCCTCATTGCAAGTGGCTGGTTCCCCTCGAATACCGGCTGGGCGAGGAAAATTTTGGCAAAATTGACAAAAACTGGTGGAAATTTGTCAAAAATCGGCGGAAATTATCAAATATTGATAAAAATTTTAACAAAAACTGGGAAGAATTGGCAAAAAATTTTGAACAATTTTTGGGAAATTTGGAAAAGTTTATAAAGTTTATTCCCCTCGATTTGTGCACTGTCACAAGGTTCCCCGCCGAATCATCAACCCCCTCCCCGAGCTGACTAACATAGGAATACGCGCAAAATAAATGCGTGCTTTACAGTGGCTATTTGGTTAATCTTGCATTTTACCCATTTGTTAGACAAGTAACTCTCTTCTGCAATGAAAAGGATTGTACTGGCTCGATTTTTGGAAACTACGAAATATTTCAAACTAAAATAGAAATTCGGCATGTATTTTACTTGCAAAAATTGTTTTAATGTTTGTGTGTTTTACAATACTCAGTTGCATCGTTTTAATACAGTAGGGTTTTTGATGTTTATCAAAATACTTTACGGCACTTGATTTTAAAACTGTTACTTGCCCGACACAAATACGAAATACATTTTATCAACAGGTACACCATAATTATATATTTTAAAAATCCTGCGCAGTCCCTGTGACCGACCATGTCAGCGCTGGGCGGCGGATTTTGTATCGTTAGAAAAAGGAACAAATTAGAGTTTCGTTAGTTTCTTAAGAATTTCTTAGGAGTTTCTTTAGTTTCTCAAAAATACCTGCTTAGCCTCGGGCCTAGCATATGGCTCATACAGAGACCTTAGCCTAAGCTAAGGCCTGGTATATAGAGAATGGCGTAGCATGCATTTCTGTTCTTCCCACAAAAGCTACATTAAACGCGGTTGCTATACAGAACCGCTACGAAGCATCTTGAAATAACGCAGTTTTATATTACACAGTACCTCGGAAGTACAGCGTATTTTGTGTAATGCCATGGACACTGTGAAATCTTGTTAGCGTCCACGTGTGTCCTATGGAAAGATGCCTTGTTGTTTTGGTTCTTTTCCATTATCCCTGCAGCCCGCGTTTGCCTATGGTCAGATTCTGGAAATTTTGGTATTCTTGTGATCCTCGAGACCTCCGCTGATCGTTGTAACCAAAAAATAGAATTTTTAAATTTTAGATTTTTTGGGTCACGGGGGTCCCCCTTGGGAACCCAAATATTTTTTCCTAAAAATTGGAATTTTACCCACCATTCGACGCGCCTTGACGAGCTGAATCGAATTTATTTTTAACGGGATTGGGTATCAAGATCATAAGTTATGGCCAAAAACTGTTCAATTGCTGAGCCTCTCAGTCTTTGGCAGTTTTTGGCCATATGACCTGCCTGGATACCGGATCCCGTTAAAAATAACACCATTCGATTTAGCTCGTCCAGGCGCATCGAATGGTTGGTGCAAATCCAATTTTTAATTGGGTTCCCAAGGGTACCCTTGGGACCCAAAAAATCTAAAATTTTAAAAATTCGATTTTTGGCTGCAATGATCACAAAATTATAAAAATATATATATTTCCAAAATCTGACCATTTTTGGGCAAACGTGGACTAGGGGGGATAATGGAAAAGAACCTTTTTTATCCGTTGTAGGGTGCCTAATCAACTAGTTTTGCCTATGCACTTCGCATGCAAAGCTATAAACACTATGGTTACGAAATTTCATGTGTTGGGTATAATATTTCAATTTCACTTAGCTATCGTTATCGCCATTATTAAACTGCCTTTTTTAAAATAATGTGTCGCAGAAACCTATTATAGATGGCGCCCGTGATATATTTGTTTTGCATATACTACCGACTACAATGCATACCCGTTTCGAACCGTGTTTAGTAGACGAGAATGAATCGCCCACATTTGGCTCAATTGAATCGCTCCCAACATAGCGCATTATCGTTGAGAACCATTTTAACTCAGAATAAGTCTAAAAAATTTTGACTTACCAAGTGTGTGAATTTTGGACTCAGAAGGAATCATATTTCACACGCTTTGAGTCAAGAATGAATCAGACTGAGTTAAATTTGACTCATTTACGGAGTCAGGTTGAGTCAGGCTAAGACTAAGCCTAAGGCTGGGAAAATGCATATCGTAGCCTCAAATTTGTCATAGCAAATTTCCCACTGTAATGGGGGGAGAGAAACTTGACATGACCCCGATTTGCTCTCTGTCGAAAATATAATCCTTTATTCTGTCAAGAATTCGATCCGGAACAAAATCCCATAACACAACAAGTTTGATTGAGCACAATACAACAGAATGCTACAAATAGAACCATAATTCCAATTAGAATAAAAAGGATTAGTGTTTCAGTTTTGCCTGTACCGCTACTGCCACCGCGGTGATATTTGTTGTCGCTGCCGTCGGCGGGCGTTTTCGATTCGTATGTAATAAAGTGAGGCTTCGAGCGATTATTCCAATGACCAGCACCCCCGTTAATGCTTCCGGACTGCGATGAATATGGGTGTAGTACGTCTGTGCGTGGCCAGTATTCTGAAATACAGTACATACGGCGTCATAGATAAACCTAATTCCGCTGTATCCAAAAAAACTGTAACTATGCACTTAAATATATATGTTAACTTGTTAGGTTTTACAGTAGCTACATGTTACATGGCTTTAAAAGTTCATTACCGATAAAAAAGGAAATGCAGACCTGTTACCTCTATCCACACCACCACAATTCTAAAATTCTGTTAGTTCTGTGGGGGTACTCTGAACGGGACTACAATCTAATCGGAGTACCACCACCAAACGGGAAACTGGTCAAGATTTATGCTTCACAACGGTAATTCCTTAACATTTACGCTTTGGTTTTTAGCCAATATAAACAAAACAAGTTAGAAAAAATTAGTTTAACGGGATTTCAAAAAGCAACCGCTGTATCTAACAGTTGAAATGTATATTTTCTGTTATCGTAAAAATCTGCTTGGAAAAATTATATTTGTCCAGTTTTTGGGTACGCTATAACATGAAAAATGCTTTTCCAGTCGTAACAATGCCCTTTGTTATACCACTCATTATAATGTTGAAAACAAGTATGACACCGTACCCCTTTAGAAATTCGTTATTTCGCGCACTAAAATATCAAAAACAAGCAGAATATCGAACTCCTGTAGAAATAGGATTTTTACCAAATTCTGTCATGTAGTTTGATGCCTATTTCACTTACAAGAATTTCGAAAACATGGAAAACGCTGAAGCTCTTACGGCAAACCTCAAATTCCATTCAGTTGCTAAAATAACAAATACAAGTGTTTGTTGCACCCCTTAGTAAAGTGAATGTTTTTGTTTTGGCAAAGTACAGCTGCAGAACCAACAGTATTTGCGAACTGGACATGATATTTTTATAAATGCTGATAAGACTATTAAGCAGAACTTCGCCAACTCCAAAAGCCAAAAGCCAGGCTTGAGCAAAACACGGAAAACAGCATGCCATGCTTCCGTTTTGTGCGTTTAATAGCAGGTGTTCAAATGCAGTTTGCTTTTCAGTATTAATATAAAAAGAAATTATTCTATTGTTACTGCAACTAGAATTCCACGGGTCACTTCAACCATGTTGATGTTAACTAAATATCGTTAGCCGTTGATGTAGGTATACATGAAAATATTACCATGTGTACAGCAGTAGAATTCTTGAGTTAAGCGTAATTCAATATTCCTTGCATTCAAAGTTCTGTAACCGAATTTTTCTTATTCGACGTCTGGATCGATGGATGCACATAGTCAAGCTGAAAAACAGCTCTGGGTGCGATCTCAAATATAAGTAGTATTACATCACAGAAGCTGTTGATTTTCACAAAGATCAGCCCAGATATTTTAGATATTTTTAATGTCGAAATACTCGCGTTACAAGTAAAAATAACGCGATCCCAGCTGTTAATTATTTTGAGTTTTCTTTGGTAATCGTAAAGCGCTGTCGCTACTTACGACGTTGCCGTTAATTGTCGTGGTTATACCGTTATGCTGCTGCAGTATTCGCCATAATTTGACTGTCGTTGATCGCCATATATTGGTATTTAAGAATCGCTGTAGCACAACAATCGCCAGAAACGCACAACACCATGTTCAATACTTCTAAGAAAAACTTTTAGTTTACTTTTGGTAATTCTGCATTTACCGATCTGTATGGAACATTAAATTTACAAAATCTGGAACTTCCAATTTGTGTAAGATGCCATTTTGAGCGCGAAACTTCGAAAAAACTATTCCTTTTACTGAAGTAGAAACGTAAAAAAATTATTTTAAACGTCATAAACGTCAGCTGTGTTATAACACTCTTAAGACGAAATATACGTCAATTTACGGAATTTGCGAGTACGTATTTCATGAATTTAGTTTTCCCTGAAGAGCTTTTGCTGAATGCTGCTTTCACATCAAACTCCACTTTAGTTTCAGACACAAGTGCAAATAGTTGTTTTGTTAGATCTGCTAGGGGTCGGCGAACACTTTTTTAAATGTCTTTAGCATTTATAAAAATTCATTTACAGATCGCACATACTCTTGATTTTCAGCTGTACTTAACCAAGAAATAGCAATCACTTAGTAAGGGGTGCAACAAATACTTGTATTAGTTATTTTAGCAACTGAATTGGAATTTGAGGTTTGCCGCAAGGAGTTCAGCGTTTTCCATTTTTTCGAAATTTTAGTGAGTGAAATAGGTAGCGGATGACAGGAGAAAATATTGTAACAATCTTATTTCTGCACTGTCTCGATGTTCTGCTTGTTTTCGATGTTTTAGTTAGTGAAATAACAACTTTGTAAAGGGGTTCGGTGTCATATTTATCTTCAACATTTTAGTGAGTGATGCAATAAAGCGCATTGTTGCGACTGAAAACATTTTTCAACTTATAACGTATTCAAAAAAATTGTACAAACATGATTTTTCAAATAAATTTTTTCTATAACACTAAATATACGTTTCAAGGATCCAGGGGTTCCTTCTTTCAATTGCCGCAAGCGATTTTTTCCAACTTGTTTTTGGTATTTTTCTTGAGAAATTTTCAATTCAACTAAAATAAAAATGTTTTTCTATAAGAAACGAGCATAAATAAACTTTTTTTTTAAATAGTGCATTTCTATTCGTCGATTATTGTTGGTTTCCACATAAAAAATACATATTATTACATATTATTATTATTATAATATAAATCTTAATATAATTATTGTTGTCTTTTGTATCACGTAACGAACATAACATGTGTTTTGGGCTTTCATAAACCAACGATTAACCCGTTTTTTCCATTGTTCTGAAATTCGAACATACCTGTATGTTACTGTTTTCCTAATTTTAGGCAAGTTTTATAACTACTGAATATACGGTGTAATATTAGATTAATAATACGATAAATTTTTGTAATCATATTACATTTCCACGTATTTGGTATTATTCTGGACAACGAATTTTGGGATTTTCACTGAAGCTGCCATGGATAAAAGGACGTAAGCTGTGAGCCAAATGTTACAGTGGAATACTACTGATATTTTTTCGTTATTTTGCCTCATATCCATGGATTTATTATTCCATACTCGGCCAGCAGAAATAAGTAATACTCACGGCACAATTTAATTTTTATTTTGGTTGTTCGAAATTTCGAACAGTAGGAATGAGAGGGTCGGTAGCTTATAGTTATGTATATGTATATTAGCAATACATATTAGCAAACTTGAGTTACTTATTCGTGCGAAAACAACAGGTAACAAAACTATACCAATACGCTTTGGTTAGCTGGACCATCTTAGAAATTTTATCGCACGATCCTCCACTCGGGTTAACTGCATGTCCTAGGTATGATATATGAATCTTTAAAGAATATAAAGGAAAAGATATATAAATTCATATATATTTAGCTAGTCGCCGGCGTCATTTTCGCAAATAGTTTAGGTACACAGTTGAAGAAGTGCTTGCGATGCTGGAAAGTGACCACGAGTTGGAAGCGGCTAACGTGTATATTGACCCCTTGATGACGGTGCAGATAGCGAACAAGACAGCGGCGGCGAGGAAGGATCCCCTATGATCACAAATCTCAGTGGTCGCCAACTTTGTGCTCCAGCAACTGCCACTGTAAGCGGCATGGAACGGCAGCCTCAGTTGTTTGTACCACAGATGATGAAGACAACTTCATCACAGAAACTGATTCACAGATAGTCAAAAAATAAGAACAGCAGTCAAAACGCGGCCGTTCTGTAGTCAAAAAGCCGGTGAGAAAATGGGAGAAGTGCGATCAGTCTGCGAGCATCGAGCGCTTTGTGCCAAGCAAAATTGCGCTAACAGTAAAACATAACCGGTTGCGTTTTTTGAAATATTTTTCGACAGTGAAGTGTTGGAGTACGTGGTCATTGAAACCAATCGGTATGCTAGTATGACTAAGAATGATCCATACTTTGAAGTTACTGTGGATGAAACGCGTTGCTTCATCGCAATACTATTGCTATCAGGATATCTTGCATTACCTAGGTGGCGTATGATGTGGGAGCAGAAGGAAACGTATATTGATGCTGTGGCCATGGCAATGCGTCGCAACCGATTTGAGGAAATAAAAGATGCCTCCATTGTGCTGATAATACGAAGTTACAGGAACGTGATAAATTCAGTAAAATTCGTCCTCTCTTTGCTATGCTAAATGAACGATTTTTGCAAAACGCCACAGTGGACGAACATTGATGAACGCTTGGTACCGTATTATGGCCGCCATGGTGCGAAACAGTTTTTACGTGGCACACCTATTCGCTTCGGTTACAATATGTGGTGTCTATGTGATCGATTTGGCTATCTCTACCAATTTGAACGTTACTCCGGCTCCAGTCCATACAACAAAGAAATTGGCCTTGGCGCATCAGTGGTTGTTGACCTCCTAGCAGAGTTGCCACGCGGTCACCGATTGAAAATTTACGGCGATAGATTTTTCATCGCTAAAGTTGGTCGGCATCTTGAACGAAGAAGGGTATGGTTATTCTGGAACTATCAGCGCTAATCGTATAAAAGGTGTTCCAATCTCTGATGTTAAAACAATGTAGAAAAAGTCCCGCGGCTCCTGCGCAGTTGTGTGCTATAAACAGTCGAATATAGCCTTCACAGCCCGGCATGACCACAAAATCGTTTATCTCGTGTCGTCCACTGACTGTTCCAAGCCTATGATCAGCGTCAATAGGTGGATCTCGTCGGAGAAAAAGATGATGCCAGTGAGTCAGCCAAATGCCATTGGTATGTAAAACAAATACATGGGTGGTGTCGACAGGATGGACGAAAATATCGACAATTATAGAGTTGGGATACGTGGCAAAAAATGGTGGTGGCCATGTTGGTCCTTTGCGCTGGATGTTGCGTGTCATAACGCCTGGCAGCTTTACAGTCAAACAACAGAGCAAGAAGACCAGCTTGATTACTTAGGTTTTCGAAGAATAATTGTACCTGAATACCGTTCGTTATATGGCAGAAAACCTTCGAGCGGAGGGAGGCCCTCGATGTCGCAGCGATTAGAAAAATGTGTCCCTGCTTTGTTACGCTCTTCGGGTGATGTTGATGGTCACTACATTGGCGCTGCTGAATCCGAATGGCGATGTGCGTTGTGTAAAAAGATTACCACACAGAAATGTGAAAGGTGTAATATCCGGCGGCATAAAAAGTGCTTCAAAGTATTCCACTATATATAGGCATTGACCTTTTTACAGGCTCGGGTGCCGAAAGTATCCCAATACGTATGATACCATGTAACATTATAATTTTCTTTACTTGCTTGGACGTTATCGAAGTTTCGTGTGCAAGAGTTGATCATATTGTATTAGCAAATTTTTACACAACGTACTACCCAGTCCTGCCCACTGTTCGAATTTTCGAACATTGCATAATGAGGGAAAATTCCCTAGGGCAGCCTCCAAATGACCACAGTAGTGATTATTATAAATAATCTGTTTAATTTTACTTAGAAAATATTATGTCTTTGGTCGAACAAAAACTCTGGCAAAAACGGGTTAAGTAAATTATATATCACCAAATTAGCAATATATTTCTAAACCAAATTAAGCAACAACAGCTATACACCCCAGCTTTACTTCTTCCAATATATTGTTAAATCAAGTTGACAATGTCAACATATATACATATTAAAAATGGAACACCCTGATACAAGGGGTTGGGGGGACCAATAAAAATATATGCTCGTAGAAAATTGGTATCGTACATCACTGATATCCTGCTACGTCCAACTGTAAAACAAAATGTTCAGACAGTCCCCCTAGTGACAAAATTAACTTTTTATAGTAACTGAAAGAGATTTAAAACATACTGGGGTGTTAGGTACTAAATATTAGATTTTCAAGCACTTTTGAGTTCCCAGAAGAGTGTTTAGAACAATTTTAGCGACATATAACAGTAATGGAGCTGCTCAACTGGTGTTCAGACAGTTACTCTGGTGCCGAAATTAAATGTTTATATTCACTGAAGAAAGTATATAGCATATTAACGGTGCTAGGTCCGAAGTATTGCGTTTTTAAGCATGTTTGCCCCCCCCCCCCGCTCAGAACAGTGTATAGCTTAACTTTCGGGACACAAAATAGCACTTATACTGCCCAAATGGTGTATAGTTAGTCACCCTTTCGCCGAAATTAAGTTATTATACTAACTGGAAGAGATATATCCATATTGGGGGTGGTAGAATCGAAATATTGTATTTCTAAGCCCCTAGAAGACTGTTTAGCTCAATTTGGGGCCAAACAATAGTACCTGAACTGTCCAAACGGGATTCAGACAGTCATCCTAGTGCCGAAATTTAATTCTTATATTCACTGAAAGAGGTATATCATATTGGGGTGCTAGACCCAAATTGTTGAATTTTTAGGCATTTTGAGCCCCACAGAAGAGTGTATAGCTCAATTTTCGGGACACAAAATAGCACTTAGACTGCCCAAATGGTGTTCAGTTAGTCACGCTAGCAAAGAAATTAACTTCCTATATTCACTGGAAGAGGTATATGGCATATCGGCGATGCTAGGAACGAAATATTGTATTTGTAAGACCCCCGAAATGTGTTTAGCTCACTTTTAGGGACATAGAATAGCACTTACGCTACCAAAATGATATTCACACAGTCGTCCTACAGCTAAAATTAATTTCTTATTTCATTGAAAGATATGTACAGCATATTAGTGGTGCTTCGTACAAAAAATTGGATTCTTAAACATTTCTGAGCGCCACAGAAGAGTGTTTAGCTCAATTTTAATGACATAGTACTTAGGCAGACCATATGGGGTTCATTCAGTCACCCTAGTGCAGAAATTGACTTCTTATATTCACTGAAGGAGAGGCATATAGCATATAAAGGGTGCTTGGTGCGAAATCCCAATGCAAGAAAATATTAATAATGGCAGATTATATGCAAATATCGCAAGATATCATTTTTGCATGGACAACTTAAAATTGTGCCCTCTACCATCCTTTTTGATACTATGTACAAAAAGCTGTTAGGGAACAAAACAGCCATTTGAATAGCCAGTTCCAAATGCAAAAATTTCCTGTGGCGAACGAAGATGCGACTGATTGCAAAATGAGGTAAGTTCTGTTCGCTAACACAATGTACCTATTTGCTGTTTGCCCACAAATTCGTTTCACAACGCAAGTCACAATTCCGCATTTTTTTCGTTACGCTACCACATTTCGTTTTATTAATGATAATACGTGTAGTTCCCGAACATTACATGTGCTCCAGGCGGCGGTATAATAATATCAAGGCGTAAGACCAACCCGTAGTTAATTAGCCCTCGCGGTGCTTTCATAGTATATATATAGACACTGTATATAAGGACACATTACGTTTTCCATATATTCCAGATGTTAAATTCAGTATGACAACATGCCAATCCACAAAATGGTTTGATATGTCACTTACATATCTCAAATCAAAGCAGCGTATTACAGTATCTTACCCCATCAAAACCTTTTCTTTTAGTATGACAGCGATTCACCTCGCAATATTACGTGTGTGTAGCAGTATTCCATTCGTTGAAACAGCGTAAGTATGACACTAGCCAAACTTAAAAAACCTTTGTGGAGTTACACAGTTGCAAACATCGAAAGAAGACATTGTTAAGCATCAGGAATTCACATGCCAATTACTGACTGCGACAGGTATAAAATTGCATTTGAGTATTCCACATTCGTAACTCGAGATGTCGCCAGTGCTACCCTTCCCGACAGCGGCTTTTTGCGATAGTACTGAAACTTATGGAAAAATTGTCGTTACCAAGCTGCCCGGTAATCTATTATTTATCTCAGCAATTATATACCTTTTTGGCAGAAAATAAAAAATAGAAATTTGAACTAAATGAGGTTCAAGTCAAGGCGAGCGAACTTAATATATGCTTGACAAAGAAATACTTTTGCTATGACGAATAGTTCAATTTTAACTTTATGCAAAGACATCATAATATGTCTGGGCTTTAATTATAGACACCATATCTCGTTTACGTTATCAACTTTAGCTTTAACTCATCACATGAGAAACTTACCCACTTAAGTACAACTTACTAGTGTTACAATAGTCGTCGTTATTACAAAAGCAAAATGTTCCCTCGAGAATGAGCATCGAACCCATTTCTTCACGATATTCATGACAACCAGCTCGTATTCGCTTAAGTGCCGGATTGTTACCGGTAAAGGAAACACCGTTTGCGGAACGCCGTTGATGTTGCAGATTCTAACAATAGTTTATTATGCAACAGTTTACATAAATTTCAGCGATAACAGTTCAGCTTAACCGAATAAAACATTTACTCTACAAATGCGTCATTTACTTTAAAATATGTGCACACTGAGCCGGACTCTGTCACGCAGTCGAAAACGGGTATTGACAAAATAGTACGATTTGACACAGCCGATCACGGCCCTTTATAACGATGTGCACAGTCTTGCTAGGTCCATATGTTTGTACCAGCCGGCCTGAGCTATACTTGATATATACATGATGTTGGCCATTACATAGCGTTTTTATTTAGCACTAGATTCAATGATACTAAAAAGATACTGAAGGTTAACATCGACCGTGGCAGTCAAACTTTAAAAAAATTAGTCAAAGCAATTATAAAGTACCAAGTCTAGTACCTAAAACAATGGTTGAGTTGTATGTATTTCGGATAAATACAAATATTTTAACCTAAACCGCCCGACGTACGGTCAAACATGCAAAGGATGCGACAACTTCAATACTTCGTATTGCAGCGCATAACGAAACGACGGCAGCGACAACAAACGGCAATCCATCGAATTTGTCATAACGGGTATGTCCAATCAATCGGTGCCGTCGGGCGGCTGACGACAAGCGTTGGAATTCCCGGTAGTCGTTATACATTATATAGCAAACGTCGGTACCGCTGCTCAAGTGTCTACGATGCAACACCGCGATTTCAAAAATATTTGGCTGGCATTGTTGAATCGATTCATAGAACACGAAGCTTCGCAACTATGACAGTTCGATGATTAAGCGTGTTACCGCAGCGTTGCAACTGCCAGCGTTCTTCAAAAAAGCGATCGAGTAACCATCTTGGTCACGTCGAACAGATTGCACCTAATCAACGGCCTAAACCTCATTCATACAGTGGGTCTGCAAATCGGTGGTTCCGCTATGCAAATATCAGCGGTGTCTCAATCAAATTGCAACGCGAATTTCTTGATCTTACAAAAGAATCTCCTAGAACGCTTCGCGGTTTCCAACGCGAAATCACCCTGCTTGATGGGACTATATCACGGCAAACACCGCTGTGGTCGATCCCAATAGCTCAAAATGCTACCGCTATCGCCGAGATTCTCAGGATCGAAGAGCTTCATATCTGGTCTGGAGTCCGATCGACAAAACTGAATGGATCCATGGTCTCGCAACGATATGGAAGGAAGATGACGACAGTGCTCGAATTACCTCGAATATTTCACGGCTTAATTCTTCATAATTACAGACCGATATCCGATTTTCTGCGTCGACGAGCTACTCCAGCAGCCCTAGGGTACCAAGTACAAATCAAAAATCGACCGCGACGTTGCTACTTCCACATGTAATTAGACCATGATAGCGAAGGCTCCAATCTCCTCAAGATCCTCAAGCGGCTTAGTGATAAGCAGTTCCGAATTAAACTTTGAAATCATTGTTCGGTCAACTAAAAGTCACATCTCATCTGCATAGATGTTCAATAAAACCAGACACTGCAAAAGTAGCTGCAACACGGGACGCGCCCATACGCAAAAAATAATGGTCATCATATATATCACACATCATTGTTAATGATCGAATTGGCGAAGTGTTGCCACCAATGAGATGGATTAATGACTGGTGTATTGAAAAAATTTACAATAACCCACCATTGCACAAGTAATTTTTTGAAAATCAAACTCTAGCATAACATCTATAGTTATAAAATGATCGCCTGCTGTTCCTGCAGCTGAGCAGATCATTTTGATATTTTGTTCCTTCTGCTTTGAATTTAGAGCATATTTACTGGCTTAATTTCGATTTCGTAAGCCGCAACTTTTAAAAAGTTCGTTTGCTCAGGCGCATTTTTAAATCATTGAAACAAAATTAAATCAGCGACCCGAATCACTTGACAACAAATATCACTAAATTTTAAAAATAAAATTGTTGAAATTTTTTCAAAATTTAAAAATATTAAATTTAATTAAACATTGATATTTTGTGTGAAATTATTACGGCAAATTATCAGAGAACCCTAAATGCATCAACAAGAAGCGTTTAAATATTGTAAAATTTTCAATAAAAGCGTAACAGGAATCTGTAAACAAATAAGAGGACCAGTTTTCAAAGCATTTTTTCAAAAATTATCCTTAAACAGTGAAGTGTATTAATTATTAAAATTTGCGGATTTTAAATTTTCGAACAGATCGAATGAGCTATTGCATATATAACAAGCAAAAGGCAATTTTCTAATAAAAATGTTTTATGATAGTTGTGAAAACAAGTTAAGCGTACATGTTCGAGGTTCCGGAGTAACCGGGTCCTTCGGGAATGGGAAAGGTTAGTGAGCGGCATTCCAGGTGAGTCGGCGGTCGGTGAGGGGCTGTGGTGCGGCGTTTCAGGGGTTACCCCATCCACGCTATGATTTTGTATGAAGCTGAGTATTTGTTCCGAAAATGACCCTTAATACATAATAGAAATCTCATAACCTTTTTGCCTGTCTAATTTAGCGATCAGAAGTAAAAAATTATACTCTAGAAAAGTTAATTTTCAAGCAATATATCAATAATATGGAAGGTCAAAGGTTATAGGAATGGGGTTCGGCGCCTGTGGCGTAACCAAAAATGTGAGACTACATGTCAGGAACTTGGTCCTCCTTGATAAGGTAAAGAAAGGATCAGATCAGGAAGAAAGGAAAATTTTATGCGATCTATCATTAATATGAATGGCCAAAGGTTATATGATTTATTCACGGTTTCAAAAATAACGCACCAATCTTTAAATAAAAATTAAATTTTGTTTCTATCAATAACGAAATTTGGATAAGTGATACGAACTAAAGTAAAAAAGCGCAATTTTTATAACAACGCGAAAAACAGAACATACCTAAATGGCACCTTTCCTGCCTATATTTGACAGCGAATAAACTAAAATCCAAGATATAAAGATTGAATTCTTTCACACAAAAAGATTAAAGCTTTATTTTTCAGTTCCAAAAACTAAGGCTTTATGCTTAAATAGCAATTCGTACTGAATCGTTTGAAAACAATGGCAACAAAGATATTGTATGAAACTGAATAATCTAAAAACTTGGCACTAAAATCGCAAAAACAAAACAGATAGTTTTACTGCTCATTGAAAATTTTTAGTACTTGCCTGCAAAGACGGACGAATTTTGGATTAAAACCCGCAACAAAATGTTCCTATCTGCTTTTAAACATAAACTTAAAGTCACATTTTCAAGGTATACCAAGACAAAAGTCTTGTTTACGAAATACACTTGGATTAACTGCAGCACATTTGCTTCTTTCAGCACGACTACGTTACCAAGACATTACAAATTGCTACATTAACATCGATAGTTTACATGATTTTGGGTGCGCTAAGAATAGACAAAAAACGAAGCGTACGGAAAACGAAAGTGGCGGGACTTATGCGCAAACGCACCAGCACAAATCGGCAATGATCCCTACGGGCAGTAAGCCGGTTTTTCTTTAGTAGTAGATGAAAAGTGACCACATCAGCTGCATCGTATTGATTAGATCAAGAAAGAAACAGGTCGCCGGTTCAGAAAAGTCGTCTTTTGGCACGGGCCAGTGAAGGTCACTAAATTCCAGATTTTACATAAAAAGCTTGTATTTCTACTTCTTCCAGCTCTAAAATGGGGTCGGCAGGCAGTTTTAGTTCTTATTTAGTAAATTTGTGTTGCATTATAATTGCAAATTTTAAATCGTTTTTGCCAACAAATTTGAACGAATGACTCGTACCTAAACGAAAATTTTCACATAATTCATCTATTAGACAATTAAACTATCGGTGAAATGTTTTGATGCCTATTGAAATTCGGAGTTGTTTATCTCACGAAATACAGGAATTTATAGTGCATGAGTTTAAATATGTAAATCGACTGCCTTATATTCGGCAATACAAAGCTGTTATCTACATGATTGTTTAGGCAGTTGGTGTTGCATCTTTTATTTTATCTCATGTTATCTATGTTTGACGTTTCAAACCTGGCTCAAGTTATTGTACATTCAATTTTTTCGATATAAAACTTTAAACATACATACTCGTATGGGGATAAGGAACTTACATCCCATGAGACATTCAGAACCTCCTGGCCGGTGTCCAACGCCTCTATTGTTCCGAAGATCAACCCCTATTCCTTTAGCCAACTGATCCCATGCAAATCCGAATGGTTACGCCGAGAACCTGAATATTCCCATCAACACCTCAGATGTTGAGCATATCAAGAATTTAAATTTGCGACAAAGGTCATCACAAGATTTGACGAGTTTTCGGCGTTGCTGAATATGCGAAAAGCAATGATATTCACGTTGTGTCAATCCAAAACCGATGAACCTAAGGATCTAAAATTTGTAGCAAAGCTGTGATTAATAAATTTTTCTATCTAATGATCTTTATCTGTAACAGAAGAGTTTCGCTCCGTTGAACAGGCCTCGTCGAGCCCGGTCGAAAGATATCGGCTCGTTCTCACTTCTAGTATTTCACTTCAAATCACGCTAGATAAAACAACTTCCATTAGACTAGGACAGGGAATATTGGGGTTGACATCATGACCTGTGAGCAGGTTTCGGTGTCAACCTCCCTGGGGGACCTCAGTGATCATACCAAAATACTAAGTACACGGTGCGCAACCAATCGGGCGGGGTCCGAACACACCCCGTGAAGCGCGCCTGCGGCCTGCTAAGCTCCGTAACTTCTTGGGTCTGACCAAGAAAAGTGGTTAAAATTCAGAACTTAGGGTCCGCCCTTGAGGTTATGATAGCCGGGGTCGTATGGGCATGGTGTTAGGAAGTTGCGCCATGCAGCTGCGTCACCGTTATTACAACTAATACCTCTTTGGCAAATGGTTAGCGAAGGCGGGGCGTAGCCGTCTTAAAACCTATATAAATCCTACACTTAAAACCTTTGAAGGACAACGCACCACTATAAAAATTCCCAGCTCATGGGTTAAACGATAGACTTTAACCTACGCCGCTGTATGTATCATAGAATGCAAGATTGATGGCGTTTGTCGGACCTGCGGTGTGAGGATCTGCACAGTATCTGCCGCCTTTCCCTGTAAAAAACGGACTGACGGACCGACCTTGCAGGAACTGTGGGGTTGTCTTGAGTCTGTACTATCGGAACTTAAAACCTGGTGGTTCTTTCAATTCCAAGAAACCATACCGGCCATGATTCAATATCAACCTAATACAACGATGGTACCGCATGGCGCAGGCGACGCGCATTGTCTCTCACCCGTTAAAAAGATGACAAATGGGCAAACAAGTTTCAAATCGCTAGAAGCACTGGTCATGCGCCGTTTAAAGTCAGCGCGCCACAATTTGACGAGGAAGCATCAAGTGGGCTTCAGGGCAGATAGGAGTTGCATACATCAAATAGGCAGCTGTGAATGCTGCTACAACAACGACACGAGTTCAGGAAGTCGACTATTGTGAGTTTTGATAATTTTAAGGTAGCGTTTGATTCAGCAGCCAGAAGCAGTTTTTACAACATTGTTGAAGGCGACGGCATGCCCTGTTAACTGCTTGACACTATACAGCAGCTTTGCGCACAGTCTAGCAGTGTAGCCAGAATTCAAAGTACCAAGCCCATTTGAAATGAAAAGAGGCGTGCGACAAGAATCAATGATGTCACCGGTGTTGTTCAGATACACTGTTGAATGGTTGTTCTAAACACGACTATCAGGTGGCCCATGCAGGCGAAACCTATGCATCATCATCGAACCCAGCCGTCATAACTGATCTCAACTAGACGCATGACATCCCTGTTTTTGCCACCCTAAAGAACCTGAGGCAAAATAAACTGTCCAACACAGCAAGTGAGTGAGTCACCTCTGTTCTACTATACGATGCTGAGACATGGACTTTAAAAAGTTTTCAACAAGTTAGAAATGCTCGAATGAAACTGCCTGCGCAAAATACTCGGGGTCATACGGCACTGTCACACATCAAACTGCGCTCTGTATGGCTTCACCAACCGAACGTTGAGCTTCGCGTCAACAATTACAACATGCGTTTTTGAATACTGGACCACATGCTAGGAGTGGCTGATTCAGGCTACTAAACAGACATTGCTGGCCGATACAATACCGAAATGGGAAGAACCCCGAGAGAGAGGCTTTACAACCTGGAGACTTGCAGTGCTGGCGCAAATGGAGCCACTACTCAGAAATAACCCATGCAACTACGGGCGACGAGAACTATGTAGGTAATGGTCGTGCACGCAATGAATCGTTATGAATTAAGATTGCGAATCAAACGGGTTGTGTGCCTCCACAAGTGGGGATGGGAGTGAAATACTAGAAGTGAGAACGAGCCGATATCTTTCGACCGGGCTCGACGAGGCCTGTTCAACGGAGCGAAACTCTTCTGTTACAGATAAAGATCATTAGATAGAAAAATTTATTAATCACAGCTTTGCTACAAATTTTAGATCCTAAGGTTCATCGCTTTTGGATAGGTACAACGTGAATATCATTGCTTTTTGTATATTCAGCGAAGCCGAAAACTTGTTAATCTTGTATGACCTTTGTCGCAAATTTAAATTCTTATATGCTCAACATCTGAGGTCTATGGGAATATTCAAGGTCTCGGGCGTAACCATTCGGATTTGCATGGGATCAGTTGGCTAAGGAATAGGGGTTGAGTCTTCGGAACAATAGGGCGTTGGACACCGGCCAGGAAGGTCTGACGTCTCATGGGATGTAAGTTCCCTACCCCATACGAGTATGTATGTTTAAAGTTTTATATCGAAAAAATTGATGACAAGACCTGAAGTCAGGTTTGAAACGTCAAACATAGATAACATGAGATAAAATACAATATGTAAACCTACTGCCTAACAATCATGTAGATAACAGCTTTGTATTGCCGAATATAAGGCAGTCGATTTACATATTTAAACTCATGCACTATAAATTCCTGTATTTCGTGAGATAAACAACTCCGAATTTCAATAGGCATCAAAACATTTCACCGATAGTTTAATTGTCTAATAGATGAATTATGTGAAAATTTTCGTTTAGGTATCAGTTATTTGTTCAAATTTGTTGCAAAAATGAGTTAAAATTTGCAATTATAAAGCGACACAAATTATTAAATAAGAACTAAAACTGCCTGCCGACCCCATTTTAGAGCTGGAAGAAGTAGAAATACAAGCTTTTTATGTAAAATCTGGAATTTAGTGACCTTCACTGGCCCGTGCCAAAACACGACTTTACTGACCGGCGACCAGTTTCTTTCTCTGATCTAATCAATACGATGCAGCTGATGTGGTCACTTTTCATCTACTACTAAAGAAAAACCGGCTTACGGCCCGTAGCGATCATTGCCGATTTGTGCTGGTGCGTTTGCGTATCAGTCCCGCCACTTTCGTTTTTCGTACGCTTCGTTTTTTGTCTATTCTTAGCGCACCCAAAATCATGTAAACTATCGATGTTAATGTAGCAATTTGTAATGTCTTGGTAACGTAGTCGCGCTGAAGAACAAATGTGCTGCAGTTAATCCAAGTGTATTTCGTAACAAGACTTTGGTCTTGGTATACCTTGAAAATGTGACTTTAAGTTTATGTTTAAAAGCAGATAGGAACATTTTGTTGCGGGTTTTAATCCAAAATTCGTCCGTCCAGGCAAGTACTAAAAATTTTCAATGAGCAGTAAAACTATCTGTTTTGTTTTTGCGATTTTAGTGCCAAGTTTTTAGATTATTCAGTTTCATACAATATCTTTGTTGCCATTGTTTTCAAACGATTCAGTACGAATTGCTATTTAAGCATAAAGCCTTAGTTTTTGGAAACTGAAAATAAAGCTTTAATCTTTTTGTGTGAAAGAATTCAATCTTTATATCTTGGATTTTAGTTTATTCGCTGTCAAATATAGGCAGGAAAGGTGCCATTTAGGTATGTTCTGTTTTTCGCGTTGTTATAAAAATTGCGCTTTTTTACTTTAGTTCGTATCACTTATCCAAATTTCGTTATTGATAGAAACAAAATTTAATTTTTATTTAAAGATTGGTGCGTTATTTTTGAAACCGTGAATAAATCATATAACCTTTGGCCATTCATATTAATGATAGATCGCATAAAATTTTCCTTTTCTTCCTGATCTGATCCTTTCTTTACCTTATAGAGGAAGGGACCCAGTTCCTGACATGTAGTCTCACATTTTTGGTTACGCCACCGCACAAACTTATTCCTATAACCTTTTGACCTTCCCATATTATTGATATATTGCTTGAAAATTAACTTTTCTAAAAACTATAATTTTTTACTTCTAAATCGCCTAAATTAGACAGGCAAAAAAGGTTATGAGGAATTTTCTATTATGTATTAAGGGTCATTTTCGGAACAAATACTCAGCTTCATACAAATATCATAGCGTGGATAGGGGTACACCCCTGAAACGCCGCACCACAGCCCCTCGCCGACCGCCGACTAGCCTGCAATGCCGCTCACTAACCTTTTCCCGTACCGAAGGACCCGGTTACTACTGAACCTAGAACATCTACGCTTAACTTTTTGTTTTCACAACTATCATAAAACATTTTTTTTTAGAAAATTGCCTTTTGCTTGTTTACTATATGCAATAGCTCATTCGATTCTGTTCGAAAATTTAAAATTTTCCGCAAATTTTAATAATTAATACACTTTCACTGTTTAAGGATAATTTTTGGAAAAATGCTTTGAAAACTGGTCCTCTTATTTGTTTACAATTCCTATTTACTTTTCTTGGAAAATTTTACAATATTTAGACGCTAATTGTTGATGCATTTAGGTTTCTCTGATAATTTGCCTTAATAATTTTCACACAAAAATATAAATATTTCTAATTAAATTTAATATTTTTAAATTTTTGAAAAAATTTCAACAATTTTATTTTTTAAAATTTAGTGATATTTGTTGTCAAGTGATTAGGGTCACTGATTTAATTTTGTTTCCAATAGTTTATGGGCTTTTTGTTGGCTCTCGGTATGTTGTGTGGGTATTTTGGTTTTTTATTATAATGTTTGCTGTTTTTTTTTTTTGTGTGGTGGGTTATTGTTTTTTTTTTTCTTTGGTGGTTTTGTTTTTTTTGTGTGATATATATATGTTTTTTTTGCGTTGTATATTTTTTTTTGGTGTCTGGTTTTTATATTTATGCATATGTGTTTTTTTTTTTTTTTGGGATTTCTGCTTGTCTTGAGGTGAGGAGATTGGGTTTTGGTTTGTTCTATGCGGTGCGGTTTTTTTGATTTGTTTGGTTGCTTGGGAGTGTGTAGGTCGGATATCGGTCTTTTGTTGGCGTTATTGAGGTTGAGCTTGTTCTTTTTTCGTTGTGGGCGCGTGGTTTGTTTTGTATGGTCGGGAGTGTGGCTTTTCTAGGGGGATAGCGGCGTTTTTGGGCTCTGTGCGGTGTGCGTGATATGCTCTGGGGTGATTTCGCGTTGGCGCGGCGCTCGGTTTTTGGATGGCTCGCGTTTTGGCGCGCTGTTGTGCGGGTGCGCTGTGTGGGTTGGGTGTGGGGTGTGCGTGGCTCGTCGCTTTTTGGGCTGGCGTGCCGCGCGGCGCTTCTCGCTGTTCGTTGCGGCTTGTGTTCTGTCTGAGCTGGTTGTGCGGTGTGCTCGCTGGCCGGCGGTTGCGGCGTCTCGCTTTCGTCGGCCGGGCCGTGTGGGTTTGTTGGATGCGTTTGTTGTCGCTGCTGTTTTGTTTTCGCTGCGTGGTTGGTTGTCGCTTTTGCTGTTTGGTCGTCGGGCGGTTTAGGTTGTGTTTTATCGATATTTTAAAACACAAGTGTTGCGAGATGTGGCTAACTATTCTTTGGAGGGGTTCATTGCTCGTCATACCCAAATATATGCAATGGTTGAGTATCTCATCCTGTTGGAAAACGAGGGTTTATGCTTCTTTATGCCAAAGTTCATCCTCGAGTCGTATTCTGTTACCTATAACATAGTAATAATAGACAAACATAACGGTGGTCATATAAATTTAACCAGGTGCCTCTTATATGCCATTTCGACAAGTAAAGTAGCGTTACACCGTTAAAATACCAATAACCGTAAACCCCGGATTGTAAATTCAAAGATGAAGCAGTAACTATTATAGATTACATTATGCGATCAAGCAATAAAAGTCCACCATTTCTTCATTAGTACTTACCCTTTTCTTAATAAGGCTATAAGTTCCAACTCTTATCAGACGAGAGCTGAACCGAATGTACATTTCGATAAATTATTCCAAATATTACACCTTGAACTGTGTAGCTAACTGAAACAATCTAAGTTTCACAACCGCCAATGAAAATTATACAAAAACGGTGATTCCAACAAGGTCCGCTTTGAGATTGAAGATCGAACCCTGATTAACCGCCAGTCCGACGATTTTCGTAACTAAGAAGTACCAAAGCCGAATTCATTGGCGTACCAACCTGAGACCGATGATTGTCCAGCTGTACATTCTGGTCAAGTGCCCTTTGTTATGGGCATATTTAGTATTTCTACTAAGTAAAGACTGGTAATTGCTCTCGGCGTTTATGGGTATGGCCTAAATTCTTTTTAAAATAAAGCCGTAAAGTGTTAAGATTACGGAGTAAAAAATCCGAATGGTGCGACAGAATCAAGCTGCTAAATATTTAAGCTACACACTTAAACATAGGCGAACGCCAAAGTTTGGGACAGTCATTGGGTTGGGTAGATAGGGTTTTGACCGGAGTGGTCGAGGTACACGTGGTAATTTTTTAAAAATTTGTTAAGAGTTCAATATTCCTTAATTTTGATATTTAGTTCAATTTTCACATTTATGTTTATATGATTCAAACGTGTACCAATTTATACTGAATTTTACCCAATTTTTAGCAAATTTCAATACCTCTTCGGAGGGGATGGAGGAACGTCAGAGGGTGGTAGTGTTCGATACCACAGGGATTGGTAAATACGGCTTATGTTGTCGGACTCTCAAGGTTTCAACTGTTTACCCACTATGGAGACTTATGCTTTATATATAATATTTGTCAGCGTATTTCAGCGTTTCCAGAAACTCTGGTACAAGGTAATAAAACCTTGTTTTAGGCCAGCACGGACATACATTTGCATGTTGTGAGATAAAGATTTTAATCATTATATTATAGTCGTTCCCATTCAATTGATCCGCCTCACAACTTCTAGGTAATAAGTATTATTGCGACATAAAACTTGGCCTTACTTTGGAAGTGAATGAAAATAAGGAAAGGGACCCACCATCTTTTCATTAATATCGTCGTAGTCTGTGGGCCACCAATTATCTCTCGTCTCCAAAAGAGATTTCTTCAAGAAAGAGGTGCCAAAACTTCTATTGTCAACTTTGTGATTGTTGTAGTACGTAACAAGCGTAAAACAAGAAAGTGTATGCTTTATAGCGGCTTCGACTGGCATGCAAACTGAGGTTGAGATGAAATGTATAGCCAATGCGCAAAACTTAAAACGAAGTGGGTCCACCATACAAAATGTTATTATGTATATATACCAGCCGGTATTAGAACTCAAAGGGTCTAGCTTGCAAGACTAGAATGTAACCGCTACATCACACGCGCTGATCATCCTACATTATGGCTAAGCTGTGTAGTCTAGTGTGGCGAGCCGTTACTTCAGTCCCTCTGCCGAGTCACGGCGCGAATGGTGGTGACGTTGATTCTGTGCCCATAAACTTCGTGCACAACATCATTCCTGGCTCATCAACAGAAAAGATGCACCAAATATATTACAAAGGGACTGCTCAAATCTAAACTATTGCGGTACCATTACACCAAAGTCACCCTGCAACTCGTACAATAACTCTGCATTATACGGTAGCGTGAGAATTTCACTATAATAAAGTAACAACCTCTTATGTGCACAAACGCAGTTACGGCGAGCGTTTTATGCTTCTTTAACTGCACAAAGAAGGACAATTAAAATTTTCGATTATACCCATACGAGCAGCAGGATTAAGGCCAAGATTGTGCTCGGTTTCCATCAAAACATTTCCTAGTTATTTTGAATAATATAATTGCAGTTCGGTTTTAAATAAGATTATCATTTGTGCATGGAAACTGGATGTGACTAAATTTTTGTAAGAAAAAAGTCGTGACTATATTTGCTGCAAAACTACTCGATATGAGTTATTCAAATATTATAAGCAAGAGTGCATAAATGAAAGAATATGACACTTCCTTGCGTTCTAATGCTAACTTGTACTGGAATACGAGAGCGTTGTCAGCCTTGTACCCCCAATTCTGGGGAATTAGTTATGACGCTTCCCTGAACTGTAACGCTAACTCGTGTCGGAAAGCATAAGTGTTGTCTGCCTTATCCCTCCTCATTTCTGGGAGATCGTGACTTTTGTGGCGGGAGGCGTCAACTCTCGTTTTGAGAAGAGGGGAACGGTAAGTTGAACAGATTACAGTTATCCAACTGACCTTTTTAAAACTAGGGGTCCATTATATCCCATAAAACACAAGCTGAGGGTACGAGTTACACCCAAAAACGGAGGCAAGGTAGAAAAGACTGGTGTCATGCAACACGCGTTAGCATTAGAATGGAGGGAGTTGTCATACTCTTCCCTTATGCACTGCTGCTATAATTTGTCATTTTATTTTTGTATTTGGATTTCACACATAAAATATCGTTAACTTGAAGTATTGAAATATCCATGGACAGACAATATTGTCGTATAAAACGTTCGATAGTTTTGAAAGAGATTATGTACTGTCTAGTTGGCATCGTTTATCGATTCGTACATCAAATACCGTGAATTCAGTGCAACAGTAGCAGGTTAGTTTAGTATTGGAGACTTTACACTTGCCCATGCAAGCTGTTTTATGTAGCAGATTTGGTGCTATACAAATTGTAAAAGCTTTTGAGCGATCTGTGTAGTACAAAGTGTTGTTTTTTATAAAATTGGTCCAGACGGTGTGTCTGCTATACCGAAGCATTCTAAGGCATGGTAAATGCTTATCTGGGAACGTTGGGTTGGGAGTTTGTGCCTCGCCAACAGTAAAGATGTAGTTAGGGCATAGGTTTGGGCAACATGTTTATACAAATTTGGGTTTTTGCTGTTACAAACTGTACAGACAAATGTTCGAATACATATTTTTGAGCTATTAGTTAGCTAAAATGCTACGTTTGAGCTATATTTGCTTTTCAAAAACTTCTACATCGTATGTTTATTATATTCTTGCTTAACCATGTTTTCTAGATGCTTAGTGCTGAATGTCGTGTTTCCATCATTTGCAAACGCTTTAAGGTTATAGGCTGTGTGAATAGTAGTTGATTTAGCCGTAGCCTTGTTAAAATCTTACCCATATATTCCCGGGAACTCTAACACTCACCTGATGTTTTAGCCGCGATGTATCAAATCTGTTAAAGTTGAAACCTGTGCGAAATCGTAGGGGACGGCCTTCAGCTTGCTGAGGACCGATTGGAGGAGGACGTTCGGTCAACTGTTCAATAGTTGCGTTTGTCAGAGTTTGTCAAACTTTGCCAGTATGGTTTAGAATTCAAATCCTTGTTCGGCGTTGTTTCATTGTAAAGTAAATTATTTATGTAAAATTAAAAAGAAAGATCGCTGAAGTCAGTTCAAACCCATGTTGAGGCTGCAGGTAACGATTTAGCAATGTTGATATAAACTTAACAGTTCCATGGTTTGTCTGTTACCATATTGTGAAGACATTAACTTTACGATTTCCTGCAGTCAAGGAACCCTACGACGAAAAGTTTAGAACTGTTTATCAACTTATCTCAGCTCGACTTTCAATTGAATTTAAATAGATGCAGGCTGTAAAACTGCCTGGCCCCAAAAAGGGAACAAAAATATCAAAATCTAGCCCCAAATCCAGTGTGATGTGATTTGTAAAATAGATATCAAAAAAGGCTGCTTTCGTTCGCCCAATGTTTCCTAGATATCCGCTTGCTAGTCGCTAGATGTTTGCTAGCTGCTCGCTAGTCACCAGATGTTCGCTCGCTGCTCGCTAAATGTTCACTCGCTGCTCGCTTATATGTTCGCTCGCTGCTCGCTTATATGTTCGCTCGCTGCTCGCTTATATGTTCGCTCGCTGCTCGCTTATATGTTCGCTCGCTGCTCGCTTATATGTTCGCTCGCTGCTCGCTTATATGTTCGCTCGCTGCTCGCTTATATCTTCGCTCGCTGCTTGCTAGATGTTCGATTGCTGTTCGCTTATATGTTCGTTTTCTGCTCGCTTATATGTTCGCTCGCTGCTCGCTTATATCTTCGCTCGCTGCTCGCTTATATCTTCGCTCGCTGCTCGCTTATATCTTCGCTCGCTGCTCGCTTATATCTTCGCTCGCTGCTTGCTAGATGTTCGATTGCTGTTCGCTTATATGTTCGTTCGCCGTTCGCTAGTCGCTGGATGTCCGACGGCTGCTCGCTAGATATTCGCTTGCTTTTCACCAAAAGGTTACTCGCTAGTCGCTAAACGTTCGTTCGCAGCTCGCTACGTTTTCGTTCACTACTCACTAGTCGCTAGATGTTCGCTAGCTGCTCGCTAGTCACTAGTTGACCAATCGCTGTTCGCTAAATGTTCGCACGCTGCTCGCTAAATGTTCGCTCGCTGCTTGCTAAATGTTCGATCGCTGCTAGCTAGATATTCGCTCGCTTTTCGCCAAAAGGTTACTCGCTAGTCGCTAAACGTTCGTTCGCAGCTCGCTACGTTTTCGTTCACTACTCACTAGTCGCTAGATGTTCGTTAGCTACTCGCTAGTCACTAGATGACCATTCGCTGCTCGCTAAATGTTCACTCGCTGCTCGCTAAATGTTCCCTCACTGCTCGCTAAATGTTCGCTCGCTGCTCGCTAAATGTTCGCTCTGTAATGAAGAACAATGGAACGTAACGTTTTATAGAGAAATTCAGCACTCTGGACGCTTGGGATGCCAACTGTCGTTACGAAAAACGATAACTTTGATCATTTAATTCAATGTACCACTTAAGTCAAATGACTGCCGCAAAAATACTCGAATTAAACTCTCAGCCTGGCCTCTAGGCTATATTACTATCACTTTCTATGCGTGTATACGCAAATAATTCCACTCTCAATTCTCAGCAAAAGAAGTATGCGCGGGTTCAGTATGAGTAATCCCTGTAAATGTACTGCGGTTCAAAAACAAACAACTCCAAATAAAGTGACGAGTAAAGCACGCACGTACAAAACCCCCAAATACAAAATCCACCAAACTGACCAATCAGTAAAATCTTCAAACACAAAAGACAATTATTTGTTAAAATATCGCAAAAGCGAGCACATGCTCTTTAACACTCATCATTACGCCGTAGTGTCTCTATCTTTACTTCTTCACAGGAAATCTTTGTGCCGCCTTAATGTCCACGAGCCGCGTGACTGTCCACAATAATCGCCCAATAATACAATACGGATATGCTGCTGCGCAAGTAACTGATAATCAGGGATGCCTCTGTGCCGTAGACCAAATGACCTAAAATCCAAACTCTTTAAAGCCGCCAACGAGCAGGATTAACCTGGTAATACCACCACAAATCCATACCAAAATATAAGACTGACTTACGATAAAAGCAGAAGTAATCGCTAGAGAATGTCGAACCAACGAACAAAACTCTAAACTGTAGCGCAATAACTAACGAATAAGACTGACGAACAACTGAAGTAAGGCTAAGCAACAACTGTCGAACTCTATCACAGTATAACAAGAATGAGGCAGAGCAATAACTGTCGAACTCTATGAAGGTAGAACTGAAGTGAGGCCTGGAGCAGGGTGCGTGCTGACTTAAATACCCGAGCTTCGACGCACTTGAATGTCATCTCTCAGTTATTCCGAGAACTACAGGACTATTAATAGCAAAATGTTTTGACTTATCCCACCTCAGTACAAACAAAGTCGTTCCAAGGCAACCATATGTCATATGCAACAAAATTCAATAAACGAACAAAAACAACCCAGGCTATCCACTCCAATAAACAAGTTGCTTAAAATAGTTTCTAGTGCATAGCTGCATAGAACATAGTCAAAACTCAGCGCATGAGCAAAGAAACCGCCCGCAATGCAATTCGCCGAATTTCGCAATGCACTATTGTCGGCATAATGCTACTTTGTGTGCTGGCCTAAAACTGAACAATGACACACAAACAATCGATAGCCAAAACCACAATCATATCGCTCATGAGAGCGCTTTTGCGATTTTTTCTCAGTATTTGCATAATATATATATGAAGAACATATACAAATATGTATCACTACGAGCAAGCCTTGTTACAAGACTCGTGTGCATACGTAAAGTAAATCGACAAAGCATCATGGGATCACATATACGGTATTGTTATAGAACGTAACGTCCGAAGGACATCATGTCGAGTCACGAAATTCTAGTTAAAATAATCTTAGTATCTAATGCTTTTTATGCTAAGCGAAGGGGCGTCGCCACGCGTGCCTCTTGTTACAGCTCGCTGCTCGCTAAATGTTCGCTCGCTGCTCGCTAAATATTCGCTCGCTTCTCGCTAAAGTGCGCTCGCTGCTTGCTAGATGTTCGCTCGCTGCTCGCTAGCTGTTCGATTGCTGCTCGCTTGTATGTTCGTTCGCTGTTCGCTAGTCGCTGGATGTCCGTCGGCTCCTCGCTAGATGTTCGCTCGCTGCTACCTAGATATTCGCTTGCTTCTCGCCAAAAGGTTACTCGCTACTCGCTAAATGTTCGTTCACAGGTCGCTACGGGTTCGTTCACTACTCGCTAGTCGCTAGATGTTCGCTAGCTGCTCGCTAGTCACTAGATGACCATTCGCTGCTCGCTAAATATTGGCTCGCTGCTCGCTAAATATTGGCTCGCTGCTCGCTAAATGTTCGCTCGCTGCTCGCTAAATGTTCGCTCGCTGCTCGCTAAATGTTCGCTCGCTGCTCGCTAAATGTTCTCTCGCTGCTCGCTAAATGTTCGCTCGCTGCTCGCTAAATGTTCGCTCGCTGCTCGCTAAATGTTCGCTCGCTGTTCGCTAAATGTTCGCTCGCTGCTCGCTAAATGCTCGCTCGCTGCTCGCTAAATGCTCGCTCGCTGCTCGCTAAATGTTCGCTCGCTGCTCGCTAAATGTTCGCTCGCTGCTCGCTAAATTTTCGCTCGCTGCTCGCTAAATATTCGCTCGCTGCTCGCTAAATGTTCGCTCGCTGCTCGCTAAATGTTCGCTCGCTGCTCGCTAAATGTTCGCTCGCTGCTCGCTAAATGTTCGCTCGCTGCTCGCTAAATGTTCGCTCGCTGCTCGCTAAATATTCGCTCGCTGCTCGCTAAATGTTCGCTCGCTGCTCGCTAAATGTTCGCTCGCTGCTCGCTAAATGTTCGCTCGCTGCTCGCTAAATGTTCGCTCGCTGCTCGCTAAATGTTCGCTCGCTGCTCGCTAAATGTTCGCTCGCTGCTCGCTAAATGTTCGCTCGCTGCTCGCTAGCTGGTCGATTGCTGCTGGCTTATATGTTCGTTCGCTGCTCGCTAGTCGCTGGATGACCGTCGGCTGCTCGCTAGATGTTCGCTCGCTGCTAGCTTGATATTCGCTTGCTTCTCGCCAAATGGTTACTCGCTACTCGCTAAATGTTCGTTCGAAGCTCGCTACGGGTTCGTTCGCTACTCGCTAGGCGCTAGATGTTCGCTAGCTGCTCGCTAGTCACTAGATGACCAATCGCTGCTCGCTAAATGTTCGGTCGCTACTCGCTAAATGTTCGCTCGCTCCTCGCTAAATGTTCGCTCGCTCCTAGGTAAATGTTCGCTCGCTCCTCGCTAAATGTTCGCTCGCTCCTCGCTAAATGTTCGCTCGCTCCTCGCTAAATGTTCGCTAGCTGCCGGCTAAATGTTCACTCGCTCCTAGCTAAATGTTCGCTCGTTGTTCGCTAAATGTTCGCTCGCTGGTCGTTAAATGTACGCTCGCTGCTCGCTAAATGTACGCTCGCTGCTCGCTAAATGTACGCTCGCTGCTCGCTAAATGTACGCTCGCTGCTCGCTAGTCGCCGGATGTGCGTCGGCTGCTCGCAAGATGTTCGCTCGCTGCTAGCTAGATATTCGCTTGCTGCTGGCTTTATATTCGCTTGTTTCTCGCCAAATGGTTACTCGCTACTCGCTAAATGTTCGTTCGAAGCTCGCTACGGGTTCGTTCACTACTCGCTAGTCGCTAGATGTTCTCTAGCTGCTCGCTAGTCAGTAGATGACCAATCGCTGCTCTCTAAATGTTCGCTCGCTGCTCGCTAAATGTTCTCTCGCTGCTCGCTAAATGTTCCCTTGCTGCTCGCTAAATGTTCCCTCGCTGCTCGCTAAATGTTCCCTCGCTGCTCGCTAAATGTTCGCTTGCTGATCGCTAAATGTTCGCTCGCTGCTCGCTAGCTGTTCGATTGCTTCTCGCCAAATGGTTACTCGCTACTCGCTAAATGTTCGTTCGAATCTCGCTACGGGTTCGTTCGCTACTCGCTAGTCGCTAGATGTTCGCTAGCTGCTCGCTAGTCACTAGATGACCAATCGCTGCTCGCTAAATGTTCGTTCGCTGCTCGCTAGTCGCTGGATGACAGTTGGCTGCTCGCTAGATGTTCGCTCGCTGCTAGCTTGATATTCGCTTGCTTCTCGCCAAATGGTTACTCGCTAATCGCTAAATGTTCGTTCGAAGTTCGCTACGGGTTCGTTCGCTACTCGCTAGTCGCTAGATGTTCGCTAGCTGCTCGCTAGTCACTAGATGACCAATCGCTGCTCGCTAAATGTTCGCTCGCTGCTCGCTAAATGTTCTCTCGCTGCTCGCTAAATGTTCCCTCGATGCTCGCTAAATGTTCCCTCGCTGCTCGCTAAATGTTCCCTCGCTGCTCGCTAAATGTTCCCTGGCTGCTCGCTAAATGTTCCCTGGCTGCTCGCTAAATGTTCGCTCGCTGCTCGCTAAATGTTCGCTCGCTGCTCGCTAAATGTACGCTCGCTGCTCGCTAAATGTACGCTCGCTGCTCGCTAAATGTACGCTCGCTGCTCGCTAAATGTTCACTCGCTGCTCGCTAAAGGTTCGCTCGCTGCTCGCTAAATGTTCGCTCGCTGCTCGCTAGCTGGTCGATTGCTGCTGGCTTATATGTTCGTTCGCTGCTCGCTAAATGTTCGTTCGCTGCTCGCTAAATGTTCGCTCGCTGCTCGCTAAAGTGCGCTCGCTGCTCGCTAGATGTTCGCTCGCTGCAAGCTTGATATTCGCTTGCTTCTCGCCAAATGGTTACTCGCTACTCGCTAAATGTTCGTTCGAAGCTCGATACGGGTTCGTTCGCTACTCGCTAGTCGCTAGATGTTCGCTAGCTGCTCGCTAGTCACTAGATGACCTATCGCTGCTCGCTAAATGTTCGCTCGCTGCTCGCTTATATCTTCGCTCGCTGCTCGCTTATATCTTCGCTCGCTGCTTGCTAGATGTTCGATTGCTGTTCGCTTATATGTTCGTTCGCCGTTCGCTAGTCGCTGGATGTCCGACGGCTGCTCGCTAGATATTCGCTTGCTTTTCACCAAAAGGTTACTCGCTAGTCGCTAAACGTTCGTTCGCAGCTCGCTATTTTAGTGATGCCTAGATGTTCCCTAGCTGCTCGCTAACGTTAACCAATGTTCCCATCGCTGCTCGCTAAATGTTCGCTCGCTGCTCGCTAAATGTTCGCTCGCTGCTCGCTAAATGTTCGCTCGCTTCTCACTAGATGTTTGCGCGTAGCCCGCTAGTTGTTTGTCGCTGCTCGCTACATGTTCGCTTGTAGTCGTTTCTGGCGTGTGCTGTAGCTTAAAATAAGCAAAATCACAGGATTGCATTTTTAGATCGCTATACCTGTCGTGCACGTACAATTTGAGAGTCGCAAATTGAAAGTTTTTTGCAACAAGTAAATAACAAAGACTAACTATTTAGCCAAACTGGTGGCTTCATCGATTAAACAGGAGAACACAACCAATGAATATTCGCGTCAATCGTTTTTACTAGCTTCTAACACGGAAGCCTTCAATAACTACTAAGTACAAATTGTCGTATTACGACAACACTGAGTAATTTCAAAAATATTACTGCCTCTCATCTTAAGTCTTCGAGTAACATTGTTGAAACCCAAACGACCATAATGTGACGTCAAGTTTTCGGCTTTGTAACGGCCAAAATTCAAGTTTTGGGACTTTACAGCCCTGCACTATAGCTACACTGAATGATTTAAAATGTTGTATATTTCAACTTTATGAATAAGTTTAAGGCTTGTGAATGGTGTGCCGTAGTGATTTCAACCAACATCTCAATTTTTGATTTGTTTTTCAAAATTTTAGTTTTGTTAAAATTAGTAATGTTTGTGGTTTGATTCGTCTCGCAAATACAAATTTAATGATGTAAAAAGAGCCTGATCGAATCCACCTGTTCAAATGTTACTGGGTGAATGCAATTAAAATACTTATAAATATATATTTTAAAATTAGACCAAACCTAAAATGAAAACGAAATTCAGTAACATCTTGAGTACGCAGACTTACAGATCAACGCCGTTTTATGAGTAAAGTAACTGTGCCAACCATGTGGATTTGTGATTAAACTAATTGGGTTTCCTATTAAGCCATATTGAACACTGTTTATAAGTAATTTGTAGTTCTCATCTGGATTCAATCGTTGCGTTTTATTTCGCAATCGACCTAAACTGTTATTTTATTATATTTAAGGTTACTGGTAAATGATTATGCGGTTTGCGACTGATGTTTTATTGTTAATAAATTCATAGCCTTAATTTGTGGAGGCAGGGAGGGGCAATGTAGCTCTAGTCCTCCCCAAAGATCTAACCCAAGTGTAATTTGTTTGTTAACGAAGAGTGCAATGTCATGCCGACAGCTGGGAAGCAAGCTCTATTTTTTAACCCAGTACGGGGTAAGAATGACTGTTGGGTTTAGTTTCTGAATGCCATGCACCATTCGGCTCGATTATATTGATTTTATTTTGATGCTCCAGGAAAGCACTCAAACAAAAACCCATGTGAATTAAAAAGTTCTAGTAAGATTCAAATGCAGAATTTAACATATCAAAATTTTAAGAAAACTAGACAATTTCTGCTTTGGAGATCAGCTAACAAGATTGAACTTAATATTTCGCAAATTCAACACTGACGAACGCATAATGTACATTCTAGACTTTTTAAAGCCTAGTGATGTTTTATTCTGAAGTTTTATGTTAGGAATTGCGCGACACCACATACATTTTATTGAATCTACTGATTATCGAAGGTCTTCGGCATTTAAACTGCAATATAATGACTCACCGGAACACAGGTTTCCGGAAAGTAGCTATAAGTTTTTGACACGGAGCGAGAAGCAAGATGATCTTCAAATGAGGGCGCTAGGAGACACATCGTGAAACATTTTTGTCTGGTGATGCACATTCCTAACTTCAGGTTGATATATTTTGAAGCCCATGTCATCTTTAGGGAATTCCCAACATTGCGGGGACAATTTGAATGAGTTGTTTCACTGTATAAGACACAAATATTCGGATAACGTGTCGTGTAAGGGCGGATAACCTTGAAAAGAATGGAAATCGGAACGATAGGGATTTGCAAGTGTGGAAACCTGTAAAGCTGGGTCGAAATTAAGTTGAGAGGATAGGAAATTGTTATGTTGAGAAATCGAAAAGAAGGGAAAGTTTGAAGTTGGGGAATTGAAAAGGTGTGAACTTGGGAAAGATGGGAAATTGGAAAGCTGGGAAATTGGGAAGATGGAAAACTGGAAAGTAGAAAAATTAAGAAGATGGGAAAATGGGAAGATGGGAAATTGGTAAGATAGGTAATTGGGTAGATCTATTGTTAAAAAGATGGCGAATTAAGAAGATGGGAAATTGGGAAGTTGAGAAAATGGTTAGATGTGGAATACGGAAGACGGGAGGATGGAAAATAAGGATGCTACAAATCGAGAAGTTGGTAAATTGAGAAAATTTCAAATTGTTCCTATATCAGCAATAC